>ML776671.1:842169-867413 GCA_009831015.1 Picea engelmannii | reverse complement strand
AAATTAGAAGTGGGTTAACCCTAAAATAAGGAAAGTGGGCAAAGTGACCTAGAAGATGTTTTTAAGGAAGCTACTTGGAGAGTATAAATAAGAGGCAAGGCTCTCTCATTTTATATCACACTTGAGAATATTGAATATATATATAGGTGTCTGAGGTAAAAAAATGATATCTAAGCCGAATTTCTGAGGGAAGGTGAAGAAAAGAAGGTCAAAATTCAAGGAAGGATAAATTCTTTTGATGATGCTTTCTAAGGTATGTTATTTACATGTCATCTCACCATTTTCGCAATAACTATTTTTATAGAATGATTCAAACCATGAAATTTATATTCCATTGAGGAAACATATCCAAGTATCTGTGGTAAAAAATTAAGCTTGTGGGTCGTTGTATTTTTGGAGTTACACTCCGTGGAAAATAGGGCTTTTGGTTAGTCCTGAAACTAGTCTAAAACAGGTGGTTTGAGTAAAAACGTCATAACTTCTTCATAACAGATCCAAATTCAGTAATGCAAAATGTGTTGGTTAGAGTATAGTATTTCCTATGTTGTATAACATTTTCATATTGATTCAACAAATATTACATGCAGGGCATGCTTTACAAGGTCACTCTCTAGAATAAGACAGAATTCAACAAGGTATGCCATTTTTGCTATGAATCCTTTTTTGAGAGGTTCTTAGTATTGACACCTAGAGGAATTGTATAAAACACACTAAAGAACATTGTTTATCAGATTCAGATCTTTATTCATTATAAGTACAAAGTTATGATTATTTCAAGTTAGGGTTGTTGACTAATCCAAAACTAGTCATGTGAGACTAAAGAAAATTTTGATGAAAATGTTAGTCTCTTGTTGTTAATGTTAAGGAAGGCTTGCAAGTATGTGATCATATACACCAAGTCTATTATAGAGTTACAAATCAGATTTGGATGATGAAATTGATGAGGTAATTTGGTTGAGGTACATGTCGGGTACATGGTTGAGACTAGTTGATGAGTTGGCACATACATGAGGTGTATAGTTGATGATGTTGGTACATATTCGTAAGTCATAGTTGATGAGTAGTTGATACATGATTGGTACATACTTGGTACATGGTTGGAGGCACTTGTTAGTAGTATTTTTGACACATGGTTTATGGATGATGTATCATACTTGCATTATTAGAAGCACATATTGATCTTGGTGATGATTATGAGTTGTTGTGTTATGATTGGTTGATGCACATTTTTTAGAGTTTTCTTGGTGATTGATATTGGTGAGTAGATATGATTTGGTTGATAAGATTGATGAGATAGGCTTTTGTGATAGGTTGTTTGGACAAGTTGTTGTGACAGGTTGTTATGACAGGCTATTTGTACAGGTTTGGTGCATGGTTGATGCACTTGTTCATTGTACAGGTTGAGGTATAGGTTGGTGCAAGGTTGATGCAATTGTTTATGGTATAATTCGATTACAGGTTGTTTGATATAGGTTGGTGCATGGTTGATGCACTTGTTTATGGTACAGGTTAATTGCAGGTTGAGGTACAGGTGGATGCATGGTTCGGGTTATTGGTATAGGTTATTTGGTGCAGGTTGATTGGTACATGTTTATAGAAGTATATCTCATAGTGATAGTGTGACAGTGGTTCCATCATTCTACTTATACGTCAGGGTGGTTGGATGGGTTAAGGAAAGGTGGTTGTAGCCACCTTCCAGTTGTATCCGGAGAACATAGGGGGTTGTATCCTCCTACTTTTTGTAGCTAGAGAATTGGGGAGTTGGAGCTTCCCTCGAGTTGTAGCCTAAGAAACTAGGGGATTGTAGCCTCCTTCCAGTTGTAGATGGAAAAAAAAGGAAGTTGGTGCTTCCAATGAATGTAATTATTCAAGACATATAAGAAAAAGCATTATGTGTTTTTCTCCCACTTTGGGTTTCGACGTAAAAGACTGGTGTACGGTGTATGTGTATTATTGTTCATTTGTTCATTTCTTATTTACTTTGAAGTTATTGGATGATAATGATACATATATAACACTTGGATTATATGGTTAAAAATGATTAAATTGCTCTATTACTGATTCACCCCCCCTCTCAGTAATCCAACAAAAATTTCATATTGCAATTTTTGCAAGTCAGTGGGTAATGATGATAAAGATGGTAGGACGATAGAGCTGATGAGAGAAATAACTTCATATACTTATAGGGTGCAAGAAGAAATGATGATAGGACAAGCTACACCTCAGTTCAACTAGGTACCACCACCATACAATAATGCACAGCAGTAGTACAATAATCTACAACCACAATATAACCCCGCGCAATACAACTAGGTACCTTAATACAACATCCCATGAGGAGATCGAGGTGGATATAAAGGTGGAGGAAGAGGTAGAGGATGATTTGGACAAGGAAAAAGACCAGTAATGTGCCAAAAAATCCAACAGCCATGACATTATACAAGGGAGTGCCCACTCCCACCAGTGACATGTATGTATTGTCATGCACCATATCATGACATAGAAGATTGTCTGACACTTTTGGGGAAGATCCAAGAAAAAAGGAACCAGAATAACCAAAATGTCAAGTGGATCTTTGCAGAAGATAGGGATGATGGTAAAAACATCAATATAGTCACTTGAGGAGGATCCAAGACAGGAACTGACGCAATAAAATAAGATACAATGCAACACCAATGGGTTAAGAAGAAATTGGTCCATAGAAGTAGTTTGATGCATGAAAAGAAAAGGAAACATTTAAGGAGGCTAGACAGGAATTTCTCAAGAAAAATGTTGTGTCTACATCAGTCGCACAACAAACTTAGAATTCACCAATGTACGATATTCCCTCCTCAATGGACCATATACCAGTAAAGGACAACCTTTAGAGAAAGTATGTACCATAAAAACATTTTTGCAATCTTGTGTTAAGATATTGAATGACCCATCATATGTTAAGGTTTTACAAAATATGTTAGAAATATGTAACACAAAGGAGGAAGGGAAATTGGAACAGAAAACAATAAATCATCTCCATACAAGAAGAAGGACAAGTAGATAATTCATACTGAATGCCAACATTGGAGATTTCAATATGGGAGATATCATACTAGACTTAGGCTCTGAAGTAAATGTCTTACCTAAGAAGGCATGGTAGTGTATGGGAGAACCCGCAATAGGCTATTCATATGTCTAGTTAAAATTAGCAAATCAACACAAAGTACTACTAATTGGAAGTCTTAAAGGTGTGACAGTGGATCTGGAAGGAATGCGCACTATGGAAGATTTTGAAGTAATAGAGATAGTAGATGGTACAACACCTTACCCAACATTGCTTGGACTAGATTGGGAACTTGATAACCAATCTATAATCAACCTGAAGACAAGCGAAATGACTTTTGAATCAGGATAATATAGATTCATTGCACCATTGGATCCATCAGAAGGAGAAAGGTTTGTAGAACCCACTTATTTGGATCTAGAGGAAATAAACCAGTTGTATAGAACTACTGCACGAGAAGAGGATTATGTTAACCCAAATGCAGATGGGTTACTCAGCTGGAGAAGCATTACATCATGTGCTTCTGAATCAGATACAAGTTTGGAGAATTAAAAACAACGATTACATGAAGTTTCAACAAGAATGTGCACAAGAATAGATCGTGCAGTGAGATGGGTCGGTACAAAGATAAGAGAACCTCCCAGTTTGCATGGGTTAAATGACTTAAATGAATTTCTAAAAAAATACGAAGAGGAAGTGGTAGAAAATTAGAGTCTATTAGCCTTAAATATTTCACTCAAGGAAACACTTGCAAGATGGTGGGGTGCACACAAAGAAACAAGTTAGGACTGGCATCAGTGTAAACAACTACTGCGCATTAGATTTGGTTCAGAGAAGACTACAAATAAAATTCATAGGTATAATAGACAAGGAACACCAGTGGAACACTTAGAGAAGTGAAAGGCACAGTGGAGGATGAAACCACCAAAGGAATGGACCCATCACTTTATCCATACATTGGAAGGAATACTAGGGAACTGGTATATAGACCAGAAGATGCGTAGAGGCACTACATAATGGATAGGCTTATAGTAGAATTTTGTAGTAACCTTCTCATTTGAACATGAGAAGCCCAACATGCATTTAGCACTAAAGCCGATACAGTGAATGATATTTATTAATGAACCAAAAGTTGAAATCATGACATAATACCAACAAAAAAAAGATAGCCAATCAAAGAGTTACTCTCATGCTATCATGTTGAATAGGAAGCACCAGATGAAGATGATCCACGCAATATTCATATTACAGAAATTGAAGGAGAAAGAGAGGTGGAAGGTCCATATCTAGAGTCGGAAGTATTTGTTTCACCAATCAAAGTTAAGAAAGTCAACATTGGTACCAATGAAAATCCGAAAATGGAAAGTATCGGAAATTATTGGGATGAGTAAACAGTAGAAATAATAACAGAATTATTGCATGAATACAATGACCTGTTTCCAACAACCTTTACAAATATGAAAGGCATAACAAGGGAGATAGGTGAGATGAAGATACCCCTCAAACCTGAGGCTAGACCTGTTAGTAAAAGATCCCTCAAACATGAGCCTAATCATGATAGGGTTAGGGTTTTTGGTAACGATTGTAACGGCTATAAGCCTGTGAAATAGTATAAATAAGAGCCTAAGAGGTCTAGGTTAGGGGGTCAGTTATTATTGGTTAAGTGGCCAAATATTGTTGATCTTTAAAAGAATCAAATAAGCTAGATTTTGAGGGTTAGATCACAGGCTCGGGAGCTTGGTGTGATCTATTCCGCCTCACAGAGGTTCCTTAACCTCATCATGATTGTGTGATTGAAGATGTAATGCACATAGCGCTAGATTTTACAGCAAACTAAATAAAAGAGCAAAGAAGCCAAATCTTTGTGGACGTAGCCCAAGAGAGGGTGAACCACATTAAAACTTGTGTTATGTGTGATGGTTCTTCAATTTTTACTTTCTATCAATGATTAGTTTATGAATGAATGAATGACTAGATGTATTAGAATGCATGCATAAGGCTATATGATGAATGAATGAATCCTAGAAATAATTTAATCAAGAACAAGTTTAAGGAATAAATAAAGATAGAATACTCTCATATATCCCCACTCATTCCTAGACTGCAAATACTTGAGTATCGCAGTCACCCATAGAGCTATCTCGAGTGAGACTTTGGTGTGCACTCTGCGTGCAACATTGCCTTTTGGTTTACTAGGAGGGTCGATAGTTTTAGAGGGTTTTGTTTTGGTTTACTAGGAGGGTCGATAGTTTTAGAGGGTTTTGTTTGAAAATTGTTCATATCTGAACCTGGTCAACCAAGGAAGAAGTAAGAAGTCAGAGACCTAGCCAACAAACTATAAATTATTTTTCTCAATAACCAAATACAACATTGCAACAAATTTCTTGAAATATCTAGCCAAATAATTGCTTAACGCAAAATCATGAAATCTGAAACAATATGCATGGATTATCAGAATAAAATATAGGTAAAACCTATTTTTAGAAAACACACTCATTGAATGGTATAAACACATTTAATTGGTACACATACTAAGTGCAAAATTAAACAATTTAGCAAATAAATGTATCAAAATTTGAGAAACTTACCATCAATTCAGGGGATTAACAGATAAATCAGGCCACCAAGTATTTCAAAATGCCACAATTGCAATCGAAATACAAACCAAGCCAAAAGTTTTGAGACCTCTGATGTAATTAATGTTAGGTTTAGAAAATAAATTAAGGATTTTGGGTTCCTGCCTCGCAGTAGGTGTCGATAGACTCTTGTACCTACAATACTTCACCTCTGCGACCTCTTCCTTTCAAGTTGATTGATAATAACCCTGATTTATACCTCTAAGAGACCTGATTCGTGCTATTGGGGTGGGAAGATGCGATGGAGATGCTAATCTCTTTACTTGAGGAAAAGGAGTACAGGCTGGTCTTCGGGCTATCATCAAAGAATATCTGGCAGTTTCAGGCTCTCTATCAATTCTTTCCACTTACTGGCTTGTTAACCAAACATCAAATTTAGTGAGGGATTGAAAAATCAGAGATTCGGAAGGTCGAGGTTTCCTGAAGGCCAATAACCCTGAAAATTCTACAGGGCCCTACATAAAAAATACTCGATCTGATCCTTAGAAAACAGAGAACATGGTCGCCTTATCTGCTTTCTGTGAAATATGGCGAGAAGGAGGAAACCGAAAATGACTTACATAATTCATAGGGTCAGCCATTTCATGTTTCCATCATAAACAAAAATTCCAGTTACTTTCGCATACTCCGAGGACTATCCAACCAACCATTATCTTTAGAGATAGTCTACTTAAGGGGAAAATTTGTCTGTGCATATTTTTCCCAGTGATTTTTAGACAACATCCGGTGGAAATATTATAAATTCACATTATAGTTGTTAAATTTCAAAAAATTTAGTGGCCTAGTGGTTTTTGAAGGTGCTAAATCCATTTCTAATGATTGAAACATTATTAAATTTGGATTTCGAAAAATAAAAAAACACTGGATTCCAGCGAAAAACTTAAATTTGTCACTTAGTTATCCTTCTCCTTATTCTAGACTTATCCTTATGTTTATATGATCATTATTTTATAGACATTTTTGTTGACTTAATGATCATAGTATGTTTGGACTTATATGTGTTTTTGACAAGATTTTGAAAATAATGTGGAAGAGGGCAAGAGTAAAGGAGATTTTAAAAGGAGTAATTCAATAAGTGAATACATTCAACATTTTCGATAAGTCCAATTTTTAATGAGGTAAATACTTGTCTTGATATGTTCATTTTTTCAAATTCTAGTGATTTTGGGCCATTTTCAAATAGGCCAAAACCCTTAAAGACAAATTTCATCAATCAAAAGGAACTATGACTTTCATCAAAATTCCTATCACGTTTAGGGAAGAATTTCCACCAAAACGAAAGTGGGTTTGTCAACTTATTAAATTATTTTGATTTTAAAACTATAGAAACTATTCCAATATGCCAAACACAACATAGTTGTCTCTTTATTATCTTTTTATAAAAATTATCTTTAAGTGTCCATGCTATATCAATCAAGGCTTGATTAGTGCATTAGCATAACCTACAATAATTATACAACATACTTACCATGAGGTTGTTTCTACCTGGACAAACCTTGGAACCTTTGGTGCACATTCTAGTCTGATTCTTTGGTTTTAAACCCTAGACCTCCCAAAGGCACACTAGTCCATGTGGCTTAGAGGAGACAAGGTACCAACTAGCCCCCAAGTTGTGCACTTGACTCTCATAGGAAGGGGAGCACAATCAATTAACACACATATTCATTGTGTAACCAATTAACCATTATTGCATCGAGATAAGTGAAATGAATTTTACAACTCATGATGGGTGAGTGAAAAAAGTTGGGTTTCATAACATAGAAAAAAGGAAAAACATGAACCATTATCGTAAAGTATATACATATATAAACCTGGGGAGCTAGCTCTAGTGATTAAGTTCTTTGAGTTTCATACAAGAGATTGCAAAGTCAATATCCTAGGTTGGTTGCATTTGTTGTGTGCACCACTCAATATCCCTACCAAGTCAGGCACCATAATCAACGCCAACAAGTTTACACTAGGTACCATCCATGATCCATCCTTAACTAGTGTGTACGATTAGGAAATTAGACAGGCCAACAAAAAAGTCAACAATTGAATCTGTTGATGTCCCATCCAATCACATGATTGTACAAGTTAGTTAAGCATGTTCCCATCCATGAAATGCAAGGAAGTGTCTAGGGTTTCCCCACAAGGTTTTTCTTGGAAAAAACACACACACAAATAAGCCTAGTGTGTTAGTGTAATTGATCTAAAGGGATTTGTTACAAAGTGGAGTTCATTGTGAGTTCTATGGTTCTAGTCCCGCTTAATCCCACAAAGTTACCAACCACTATTGTGATTGGTAGTTGTGCGACTCTCAATGTAAATATTGCAGAGAAAAAAGAGATTCAAAAGAAAGATAATCCTAAGAGAGGTGTGTGTGTGTGTGTGTGTATTTCATCAAAAAAATAAAAAAAAATAGTCCTAAGAATTATATATACCAATTTTTACCACTAGCATTGCACATGTGGCATGAAGTTGTGTTCTCGTTGTAGTGAGTGGCATCGTTCACTTGTGGCATGTTGTGGCATTGCTAAAATTTATTAAATTGTACAAATTCATTGTCAAAATTGCAATTTTCCATTGTCGATGTGACACAACTAAAAATGACCAAATAAATGACCAATTGTTATGTGGTCATGTTTAGTTTAGTTATGTGGTACTTGCGATATCTCATAATGGGATGGATTTTATTAATGTGTGTACCACAGATGTATTAGAAATTAATTATGATACCTTGGGAAGGATGTAAAGCTTATAAGCAAATTGCTTCTTCTCCAAGACCAGAAGACTATGCATAAGGTCGTTAATGTAAGCAGTGCAAATCCACTTCATGCATTAATGCTGAGTTGTGACTCATGAGGGGGTCTACAATAGGGGGTCTCTAAATCCATCTGTAGTGTTAAAATTTAGTAAATTGTACAAATTCATTGTCAAAATTGTAGTTTTCCATTGTCGGAGTGACATAACTAAAAATAACCAATTGTTATGTGGTCATTTTTAGTTTAGTTCTTATCCTGTGACCAAATTGGTCATTTATCTTGGTCATTTTTAGTTTAGTTCTTATTGCGTGACCAAATTGGTCATTTTTAGTCATCTCACTTAAAATTTCTCAATTTTGCTCATTTATCCCTTGAAAAAGTTGTGGTGACCAATTTTTTTGGTCCCCTGGTCATTTATCTCTCATTTTGTACTAGTGCTATGGAACCTAAAGGACTTCCACCTAAGAGGGAAGTGGGGCACAAGATACAATTGTTCCCTGACTCCCCGTTACCAAATATTGGGTTGTATAGACAATATGTTCTAGAAGCAGATAACCAAATAAGGATGGAACTTGGTGGATGTGTATTGAATATAGAGCTTTGAAGAAGATTATTGTTAGGCAATTTATATGCTAATTCTATTACATTTTAATTATCAATCCATGATTTGTAAACCGATGAGATGCAAACACGACATGTGGAGGATCAAGACCTACTCTAAAAAAATCGTTTAGAAAGCTTCAAACCACTGGTAAACTAAGATTTGAATCAAATGAAATATATACTATCTAAGAAAATGCAAGAGGACATCAATCATTGGAATCTACTGGAATTGCAGTTTTATAAATACTCACATTACAATCTTTCACTTTATAGTGTTCATGTAATTACCGCCTATTCAGATTGATGGATAAAGATGGAAGTGGATATTCTTTCCACTACACATTACACAAATTCAAATCAACTAACTATCTAACAACGCAAGAGTACACCATTCACTTGAATTGGAATCTTCAAGAATTACAGAATTATAAAATGTTACTTTCTTCCACTCTTGATGAGTGTTTATGCAACAGCCTATTTAATTCGTTGAATAACAATTTAAGTGGATTCTCCTATGGCTAAAATAATCACACATATATTAACAAAAAAATAGCAATGGAATCACACTGAATTAGATATTGCATGACAAGAAAATAAAAGAAATAAAAACTGAATGATAAATTCTAGATACTAAACTATTAATACAACGCATACCCATTTCAAGGGGACCTCCTAGTTGGGTATACACTGCAATAAAACTACAACACCTTAACCCATGAAATATAGAAACATGATCTTTATATTATCATCAGAGTGTTTAGATATGTAATTACATGGAACCAATCGTGATTCCTTGATATGATACACTCTCCAATCCCCTTGCTTCATTTTATAATAGTTTCAATACAGAAGAGAGACCATTCTAGAATCACTCGGTCCCTTATCTTGTGGATCTCGAACTATTACATTCTTAAAAATATATAAATATCTAGGGTGGATGGTTCGACTGCTAGGATAGATAGGATCAATGGAAAAACGATTATCAATTTTATCTTTGATAGATTTCATGACATGGAGCATGAAATCTAAATATCCTTCTCGGATCCTTTTTTCTATCTAGCATTGACTAGATATTTGACCACAAGATCGCAAACCATATCGATGTCCTTATAAACAAAACCCATATAACCAATTTGATCTTAGAACAACGCCCATATGCAAATCGATGAATTGTTACCAGAATTCTGGGAATGGCAGGATGCTACAAGAAATCCGTTAACAATTGGTCATTTGGAAACAAATGGATTGTTACCGGAAATATATAAGCTATCACAAAGCTACTGCAAATTCCAGTAACCATTAGGTAACAACAAATTATATTCTAAGCATTCATCAAAACATGGGAATTTTCTACAAAGCATCAATTAATTACCTAATGGATTTCTTAGAGTGTATACCTTGCAAGAGTGGATAAATGTAATGATATAGGTTGTAAAAAGGTGAAAATGAAGGGGTGAGATCGGTGAAAAAGGTTCATATAGCATTATAAAATATGTTAAAACCAAGGCCCAACATCTCCCCCACACCAAAGTCATTGCATGTCCTCATGCAACACTTCAACAAAACGATTTACCTTCAAAAGCTCCAAAATTTTGAAAAAATTGTATCCCAACACTGAATCCTACATGCTCTGCTACATTGATCACAATGTCAATATTAGAAGTAGAAGCTATCTAATATTTCGAACTCCTATGTTGTTGCTACATGATCTTGATGTTCAACCTTTTGTTTTGTCTTCGTATATGTTCTAGCTGCATGTACCACTTCTTTGGCTTTTTAAACAAGATTTTATTTTCATAGGCAAGGAGGTCATTCCTATTACTGAGTTGAGCACTTTGATTCATCAAAATTTCATTCGCATGTTCGATACAATGATCCAGAAGTTCATACTCCTTGATATCCTCCTTTAATTTTCTAATGTTTCTAATTTTCCTCTTCAATTTTGATAGAATAACAAAATGTACAGGGCTAGGAGGAACCATTTCCTTGACAGGGTCAAAATATTTTAACTCTAATATACCAATTTCTTATTCAAATCAAGGAGAGTCAAAATCATTGGCCTCCATTTATGGATTTATGCATATTGTCTTGATGTCACTAACCTCCAAATTGTTTTCGACTAGAGTTGAAGAAGAAGAAATGTTTCTTATAGAAAATAAAGTTTGGGTCCTTTTGGGTATACTTTTAAGGACAATTGCATCGTCTTCCTAGACTTATTGGCTCTACTCAACTTCTTGAAATGCATATTTTTCCCTGCTTCCAGTAATCAGAGAATTAGCTACTCTAACTACCAATGGGTCAATTTCCCTTTGTATCTCAACTTTATTCTTGGTATTATTCATCCTCTTGGTCATAGTAGGCCTAGTTTTCCTAGATTTGACATTGGATCCTTCATTCTTCCAAGGGGAAGAATATTCATTTGCAATGAAACTCACTTAAAACCCATTCCAAAATAGGAATTGGTTCCATGCTTATTGTTGTTTCTTCAAATCCTCAATGATAAGTAGTTTAATTAATCCATGGTGAAGTAAGTTGTGTTCTATATTTCTAGGGTGCGCTTGCACATTTGATGCAATTTTAGTCAAACTCTTCCAAAGGAAAAATGGAAGGTTGATTCTTTTATTTCCCTTGAATTGAAAAATAAAGTGCACATGATACAAAAATGTTACCCCATACCTTCCTTCACAGATAATATACTTTTTCACAGTGAATGGGAGGTCCCTCCACTCTTCTTTTAACCAAGAATGTTGTATCCCTTTTCTCTAGTCTAGATTCTTCTTGAATTAAAGAAAATGCTTATTCCAGTAATGTCCCATGATTCACATACCTTTGAACCATCGTTCACATTCCCTAGGTAATCCAGTAGCAGTTGCAATAAAGTCCTCATAAAATTGGAAAGTCAAGTTTCCTACTCATGTCATGTTCCCATCAAAATTTCAGCAAATTCCCTAGTTACTTTATCATTATGCCCCTGCAACCACTCACAAAATGAGATCTGTCCTACCTTCTGAAACACATGTCTGCTTTTGGGATAAGCATAAAAAAAATCAAGACCAATTGGCTCCTATCGGATCACATCGTTGCATCTCATGATGCAATGCTTGAGTGTGGATATTTGTCTTACCCCAAGTCTTTCAATATTCACAATGCCAGAGTGGGAGGCTAGATAATCAAGGGTTTATATAACTTGCAGAATGAATGGATGAGAAGAAATGGGTAATTTCAATTTGAATCCTTGAAGTGGTTCAAATCGTGTATAATTATGTTCAAAGATTGCAAGGATTGTGTTGAATCAACAATAATTATGATAGTAGGTTAACATAAAGGAAAGGTTAATAAAAGCGAAAGGTGACAATGTATGTATGGAAAAGAAAAATAATAAGATAAGGGTAGGTTTAAACAATTTTAATGTATGGAGAAATAAGAGCTATATAAAACTTAAGATCTACCTAGGTTTTATATAGATTCATCAATGTTATGATGAATAATTTAGAAATAGAAACTTCTTACCATAATTACCTTATCATGTTGATACAATTGTTGGTTGAACATGTGGAATTACAAGGAATGAATACTTTAAAACCTGAATGTTGGGTTGGAAAATGTTGTTGATACTTAAATGAAGAAACTTTGATTATTGGTGGAGGAAATTCGGTAGCAACTGGATTGTTACCATAAATAAAAAAGTTACCATTCACTACAAGAAATCTGGTAACGCAGAC
The DNA here is from genome assembly GCA_009831015.1 of Picea engelmannii. Taxonomy (NCBI): domain Eukaryota; kingdom Viridiplantae; phylum Streptophyta; class Pinopsida; order Pinales; family Pinaceae; genus Picea; species Picea engelmannii. The sequence continues at coordinate 854,668 of ML776671.1, read as the reverse complement.
TATTATAGGAAATGATCATGGTTGGAAGTGCTAAGTCATCTTGTAACTTTTTTTCTTGGAAAGAATACACCACATCATAATCTGAATCATATTGTTGTATTTCTTTTGGCTTGTAGGAATAGAAAGTAAAGTCTTCATATGAATCCCCTGTACCTTCTTATTACTGAAACTAATTTGTTGGTACTAAACTCTATAAAATGAGGATGAACTGTCTGAAAAACAACTATTGAACTGAGCTAGGGTTGGACCAAAATAGGGGAACACGAAACCTGCTCTATAGAAGAAAGTTTCTCCTGTTAGGTATATCAGTTCTCAATTTTATTGAAATAATTCATGAACACTACATGCTATTGTAGGTTTCCATCTTGTTATTGCAAATTCTTCACCCACAACCAATCATGTAAAATTCTATCCATGTGAATAAATGTTATTGGATTCGAACAAGGAGAGAATTTGTTGGATTATTGATCATTGATGGATATCTTTAAACAATGTGAGACAACTCATTGCTAATGAAAAGGAGTTTCAAGGTACCATAGTACATTCTGACATGTACTGATATATGGGTTGAAATCGAGTCACCTACAAAATATTTCAATCAGGAAACATTGATTAATTCCCACTAATGAAAGTGGGGAGGCCTTCCATTAGTGTATGAAAGTACCAAGGTACTATAAAATATCTCTGATCTTGATCCCAGATAAGGTGTTGAGGTCTATGGGACAAGATTTGTTGGAAGGAGGGCCTTAGGGAATCTCGCATCATCCAACTCGAGAATAAAAAAAAAAAACAATTTGAAGAACCATAAATGAAAGATTGAACCAACATCATTATGAAAAAAATTATTGTGAATTTTTTCAGCCAGATACCTTGTTTTCAAGCAAAATTCATGTCTATCTAGGCCAGTGACTTGTTTTTCACAACTTGACTTATTTGTATCTTTACTATTTTATTTATTTATTTATTCTTCTACCTTATTATACTCTACTCAAAAACATAAAATGTATTTTCAAGTGTAAGAATACTTCCAATGCATCCATTTATGTAATATCATCCCAAGTGTACTCATATCCACACCAAAAGAATGTACCTCAGTCAATACCAGGATATGAGAGGTCATCTTCTCAATTGGATATGATTTCAAGAAATGTTAAAAATGGAATGTACTACCAACTAGTGATTACTTAGAACCAAGATTCAATGTACTCCTTTTTCCCATGGCTCTCTTGAATGTTTTCCTTCGTGATGCAAAAACGTTCCTCTAAAATTTTCCCATTGCACTCCTGAATGCACAAAGGATCTAGTGATAGGCATGCAAGAAATTCCTCAATCGTAAGCTCCAATGTCTACTCTCCATTGATTGTTGTTCATGGCTCCTTGATCGCCTCTGTATATTTGCAAGGATGACTAAAAATAAATTCCATTTCTTCTTCTTGTAGATATTGCTCATGGATCCTTTGCTCTTATATTACCTCCTCGAATGAAAATATGTCTCTGATTGCTGCTCTAATATTGGTACAAGGATTTGAGAAATTTCTTGGAGTAACATATCCTCCTTTGCTCAAAAACTCTTTAGCATCTTCAGATTCTCCTTGTTGGTAAATATTTCCTATTTATATATGGATGGAGCTTCTTACAACACCTTTAGTTAGAAAAATTGTCTAAGAAATCTACCCTTACTACTGAATATATTAATGGAATTAACTGTATAAATGAAACACACCACACTCAAAGAAAACTTAATCGATATTGGAAATGACCATGTGATTGAAAACCTCATGCTAGTAAGACCCTATCGTCACCAAGTTATCATTTGAGATAAGTTAGTATTTTTTTTTCATGAATCAGTACTCCTAGTTTTAGCAAACTAAAATAAAACACACTTACATCAAGGAAACACATTGTACCAACATGAGGAGGTCACAAAGAAACTTACTAAAGTAAATGTGCAAGTTCTTACCTCTCATCTTATTGTTTCTCCTACTCCAAGTCGTAAATGTTGGAAAAAAAAATATCATAAACAAAAAGATAAAAATGAAAGAACCAAACTACCAATTATCTAATCCTTTTAGCATTTCCCCATCAACGATGCCAAAAATGTCAAGCAATTTATATACTAAATTTTGTTACATAATTATCAATATGAGATTCATAAATTAATGAGATGCAAACACACTATGTGCAGGATCAGAGCCTAATCTAAATAATGAATTTAGAAATCTTCAAACCACTAGTAAACTAAGAGTCGAATCAGACAAAATATATACTATATAAGCAAATGCAAGAGGAAATCGATCATTATAATCTACTATAATTGCAGTTTTATAAATCCTCACATTACAATATTTCACTTTATAGTGTTCATGTAATTACTTCATGTTCAATTCGGTGGATAAAGACGGAAGTGGATGCTCTTACCACTACAGATTACACAAATGCAAATCAACTAACTATCTAACAACAAAAGAGTACATTTTTCACTTGAATTAGAATCTACAAGAATTATAGATTTATAAAATGTTATTGTCTTTCATGCTTGATGAGTGTTTATGCCACAGTCTGTTTAATTTATTGAATAACAATTTAAGTGGATGCTCATGTGGCTAAAACCATCACATGCGTATTAATTAAAACTATCAATGGAATCACACTGAATCAAATATTGCATGACAAGAAAATAAAAGAAATAAAAATTGAATGCTAAATGTTAGACACTAAACTATTAATACAACACATACCCAGTTCAAAGGGCCCTCTTGGTTGGGATACACTACAGTAAAGCTACAACAACTTAACTCACAAAATACATCAACAATATCTTTATATTATCATCAAAGTGTTTAGATAGGTAATTACAGGGAACCATTTGTGATTCCTTGCTATGCTATGCTCTCCAATCCCCTTGTTTCCTTTTATAATAGTTTCAATATAGAAGAGAGAGAGTTCTAGAATCACTCAATCCCTTAACTTGTGTATATTGAACTATTACATGCTTAAAAATATATGCATATCTAGGGTGGATGGATTGACCACTAGGATAGATAGGATCAATGGAAAAAATGGTTATTGATTTTCTCTTTGATATATTTCATGACATGGAGCACGAAATCTAAATATCGTGCTCATATACTTTCTTCTAGCTAATGTTGACTATATCTTTGACCATGAGATTTTGAACCTTGTGATGAGGTAGAGGTTGACTAAATGGAAAAAAAACCATCTTGATGTCCTTCTAAAAAAACCCATATGACCAATTTGATCTTAGAACAACACCCATATGCAAATCAATGAATTATTACTGGAATTCTGAGAATGGTAGGCCGCTACAAGAAATCTGGTAATAATTGGTCATTTGGAAACAACTGTCTTGTTACCAGAAATCTAGAACCTATCACAAAATTGTTGCAAATTTTGATAACCATTAGGTAACAGTAAAGTGTATTCTAAACATCCATCAAAACATGGGAATTTGCTACAAAGCATCAATTAATTACTTGATGGAGTTATTAGAGTGTATACCTTGAAAAGGTGGATAAATGTGATGATATAGGTTGTAAAAAGGTGAAAATGAAGGGGTGATATGGGTGCAAAAGGTTCATCTAGCATTGTAAAATATGTCAAACCCAAGGCTCAACAATTACACTCAAGAATCGGTACCCTCTTCATAGGATCGATGATTTGTTAGACTAATTGTAGCATGACAAGTAATTCACCAAGTTCAATCTCAAATCAAAATACCACTAGGTACATTTGAAAGAAGAAGACACAAGGGAGACCACCTTCAAGACAAGGCAGGGTTTGTATGAATGGTTGGTCATACCATTTGGTATATGTAATGCTCCAACTACATTTATGAGATTAATGAATGATGTATTGCACCCATATTTAGATTAATTTGTTACAATGTATTTAGATGATATATTGATTTATAGCTCTACCTAGGAGGAACACATCTCACATCTCAAGCAACTGTTAGACTCTGAAAAAGAACCAGCTATTGGATAACCTCAAGAAATGTGAGTTTTCTTAATAGTCATTGGTGTATTTGGGGTATGTGATTGGTGGAGGGGAGATCAATATAGAGCTCTCAAATATGGAGGCCATAATGAAATGGTCAATCCTTACTAATTTCACTAAAGTTAGGATCTTTTTTGGGGTATCACAGTACCTACATAAGTTCATAGCATTTTTTCCAGTGGTAGCTTCACCACTCCATGCCATAACATACAATGGTAAGATTTTCTAGTGGAGAAATAATTACTATAAATATTTCAATAAGCTAGAAAAAAATAGCATTCAAGCACCAGTTCTCTCATTACCTAACTTGCAGAAGCCCTTCGAAGTGAATATAGATGCAATTAGGTATGTTATGGGTGTCATTTTGATGCAAGGAGGTAAGCTAGTGTGCTCGCATTCTAAAATGTTTCATGGGGGAGTCTTAAATTACCCTACTATTGGGTGCATGCCAGTTTTGAGGGAAAAACATGACGTGGGAGGTAGATGCACATGCAGAAGAAGCAACACGTGTAAGGAAGGCATGCATGCAAGAAAAGAAGCATGTGTAAAACAAACATGCATGCAGAAGAGGAAGGCATGCAAGGCACACATGCAAGAAGACCTAGCCATGATAGGGTTAGGATTTTGGTAAGAGAATATAATGGTTGGTAAGCTGATAATATGTATAAGTAGGTACCTAAGAGGTCTAGGTCTAGGGATGTATGTTTGGGGTGGTTGTTGTGTTTGAGTGGGTTTTTGGAGGTTCGAACATTGTTTAGTAGTTGTTGATGCTTAATGCGATTGTAAGTCCAATCTATTTTTGTAAGATGTTAAGTTGAGGAGAGGAAATAGTGTTAGATCACAGGCTAAGGAGCCTGGTGTGATCTAGTCTACCTCATGGTATATCTCGACATGTTCTGATGGAGATTTGTAATGCACAAGGTGTTGTAGATTGGAACCATAATAATAAAAGAGAAGAACAACCAAATATTTGTGGATGTAGCCCAAGAGGGGTGAACCATGGTAGATCATCTATTATGTGATTGAATGTTGTGTATCTCCTTTGTTGTTAATGATTAGATGTTAGAATACGTATGAATGACTTAGTTGGATCTGATAATTTACATGCATGAGTAAGAATGACAGATTGATCCAGATAAGTTGAATGTTAGATTAAATAAAGGAAGACTACAAAATTTAATCACATATCCCACTCTTTTCCCAGGCTGCAAGCACCTGAGCGTTGCATCCACCAATAGAGCTATCTCAGGTGAGACTGCACAGTGCACCCTGTGTACTGCGTTGCCTTCTAGTTTACTAGAGGGGATGATAGTTTTAAAGATGTTTTGTTGGAAACAAAGAGGACCTGAACCTGGGTCGACCCAAGAATGGTAGCAGGAATGAACTATAACAAACAAATGGTTTCATTGATGGTTGGAACCAAAAGAGATTGAGTGAATGAGATCTTTTGAAGAAGCGTGAAATGAATGTCAGATATGGCGACAAAATGTTAAAAGAATGAGAATATAAAATGGGATGTTGAGGCCATGGAACCCAACGAAGATAGAGATGGAGAAATGGTTGAAAACAAAGGAGCTGGAATTTGCGCAGAAAGATAACATAAAACCGAAGTTAACACCACGTAAATATTTGGACAAGTACATATTCAACGACTTGCATGAAGTATTTTTCTATTATTTCCCGCATGTGTTGCAAGAGTGGATATTGAGGTTGAAAGACAACCATCCTACGAATCGGATCAGACATCTAGAATGGAATCATGGTGAGATCCTGTAGTTACAACAAGTTGATAATAAATTTACGCGTACAATAGATTTCTGGTTAGACAGCATTGTTGCAGGATTTATCACAGAATTTGCAATAGATACTGCGAAGTCTTATAGCACAGTAGAGAAAGAGTTCCTAAAGGGACCTCGAGGTAGGTATATTATAGCATTGTATACTTCCATTAAGATGTTACTATATAACAAAGGTGTAATGACAATGGCATCATACAACTAAACTTCCCTGTGTGCATGGGGGAAGCAGACAACTAAACTTTCCTGTGTTCATGGGGGAAGGGGGGAAGCACTGACAAGAGATGGAGAAATGGAGGAAGAGATGGATAAATGAAATAAGGTCAAGGCCTTGGATCCAATCATAATGGAGGAAGACCGGATCAAGAAGATCATGGAAACAACTGGAAGAATGCACAGTGGAGTACCCTACCAATATAATATTAGCAATAAGAAGAGAACCATAGGTGTGAGGGAAGGCTTTACAAGTGATGAAGAAGAGGTAGAGGATATCTGGGATGTAAATCAAAGTGAGGAAATCCTACACGCGACATACGAAATGAAGACAAGAGGACCAAGAGTAGAAACTAGAGGTAGAACTCTTATCCATATCAGTGTCGGTGTGGAACCCATAAACCCATGTGTAACTAATACACCAAAACGAACACCACCATTTAGGAAACCAAATTTTAGTAGAAGGAACGCAACAGGAAGTACATCTACACAGGGAGCAACAACTGGGGGAGACAGTTCAGAATGCATTAGTCAAGGATATACATCGTGCGGAGGTATTAGTTTAGCATTCGGGATGGCAGGATATGATCCCACCATTAGGTTACCATAATTCAAGGGAGAGGTGTCAGAGGACCCCGAGAAACATTTGTTCATATGTGAAAAGATATGGGAAGAAAAGAAGATCACATATGAGGATACCAAACTTGCACATTTATCCATCACACTAAGAGACAGTGCACTGGATTGGTACATGAGCTTAGCTACAAACAGTCCATCAAGAACAACCAGAATAATTGTGGATATCAAGAAGCTATTGATAAATTAATTCCATAAGCCTAGATCAGAGGATCAATACATGAATGAGATCATAGAGATCATAAAGAAACCAGGAGAATCTATCTGGGAGATAGACCAGAGATTCAAATGATTGAAGGTAAAGTTGAAGTATGTCATGACAGATATGCAACATAGGAATTTATTTGTAAATTCACTACTACCACACTTGAAATACCCTTTGAGACAATAGAATTTTCAAACACAGGCAAAGGCTCTGCAGGAAGCCTTGCAACTAGAAGAGAACCAATATCAGAAGACAGATCTAGCTATAGAGGAGCTCAAGGAAGACCTAAAGAATATAAAATTTCAATTAAGCCAGAACAAGAGTAAGGACAAAAGAGAAGTTGTTTGGTGTACCACATGTAGGACAGAAGGACACCACAAGAATGAATGCCCAACATTCGTGCAGCACATGGAAATAGGATTGCCAGACCCTTTACTGAGAGGAGGACTATGGTGTTAGATCTGTAATAAATAGCGACATGATTCATATCATTGTCCAATGATGCAGAAATACCAGACAGTGTTGAAGAGTTCATATTTCAAATTTTGCAAGTCAATAGGCCATGATGACAAATATTGTGGGACAATGGAGATGATGAGGTAAATAACATTAGGAACCTATAGGGTGCAGGAAACTATGATGACATGGCAAGTTGCACCATAGTTTAACCAAGTACTAGCCCCATATAACATTGCGCCATGACAATATAACACTGCGTAGCTGTAGTACAATACCATACATCCATAGTATAACCCTACACAGTATAACCAGATGCAACAGTACAATGCACCATGAGGAGTTTGAGTTCGCTACAGATGTGGAGGACGAGGTAGAGGAGGCTTTGGAAGAGGCAGAGGACCAGTGGTATGCCATAATTGTCAACAACCAAGACACTATGGAAGAGAATGTCCACTTCCACCTACGACATGTATGTACTGTCGCACACCTGACCAAGACACAGAAGACTACCCGACATTATTAGGGAAGATCTAGGAAAAGAGAAATCAAAACAATCAGAATGTTCAATGGATTTCTGCAGAAGCGAGGGATGATGGAAGAAATATCAACATAGTTACACATAGAGGAGCTAAGATAGGGGATGACTTAGTAAGACAAGATCCAACACAATACCAATGGGTGAAGAAGAATGCCAAACCATAGAAGCAGTTTGATGCACAGAATGAAAAGGATATATTAAAGCAATCCAGACAAGAATTGTTGAAGCCAGACATTGTATCTACATCAACTGCGCAGCATAATCAGTATGTACCAATGTACGATATGCCTTCATCGTTGGATCACACTAATGAAGCACAACCCTTAGGACAAGTAAGTACCATAAAGTCTTTTCTGCAATCCTGTGTTAAACTAATAAACGCTCCATCATCTATTAAAGTGTTACAAAATATGTTAGAAAGATGTAGCACAGATGTAGAGGGAAAGATAGAACTGAAAACAGTTAATCATCTGCATAAAAGGAGGAGAACAAGAATAAGAGTTCAGACTGAACGCCAACATTGGAGATTTCAACATGGGGGATATCATATTGGATTTAGGCTCCAAAGTGAATGTACTACCCAAGAAGACATGAAAATGTATGGGAGAGCCCACATTAGGATATTCATTGGTTCAGCTGAAACTAGCAAATCAACATAGGGTTCTACCAATTGGAAGGCTAAAGGGTGTGACGGTAGATTTGGATGGAGTGCGCACTAAAGACGATTTCGAAGTGATAGAAATAATAGATGGAACAACACCTTATCTGACATTGCTTAGCTTGGATTCGAAATTTGATAATCAGTCCATAATCAATCTGAATATGAGGAAGATGACATTCGAGTCAGGAGAGTACAAAGTCATTGCACCACTAGATCTATCAGAAGGAGAAAGGTTTGTAGAACCAACTTTTTTATACCTAGAGGAAATTAACTAGTGATATAGGACCACTGCACGAGAAGAAGATTATGTGAATCCAAATGCATATGGGGTACTCAATTGGAGAAGCATCATGTCATGTGCATCAGACTAAGATACAAGGTTGGAGAATTGGCAACGAATATTACATGAAGTCTCCACAAGAAGGTGCGCAAGAATAGACCGCGCAGTAAGATGGGTAGGTACAGAGATAAGAGAACCTCCCAGCTTTCATGGGGTTAATCACTTAGAATAATTTCTAACGAGATACGAATATGAAGTGCTAGAAAATCATAGGCTCTTAGCTTTGGATATAGGACTCAAAGAAACACTTGCAAGATGGTGGGGTGCGCACAAAGAGACAGTCAAGGACTAGTACCAATGAAGTGATTAGTGCACATCAGATTTGGCGCAGAACAGGGAAGAAATCAATTGTAGAGATATAATGGACAGGGGACACCAACAGAAAGCGTGGAGAAGTGCAGAACACTATGGAGAATGACACCACCAGAATAATGGTCTCACCACTTTATTCACACATTGGAAGGGATTCCAGCAAACTGGTACATAAACAAGGAATTGCACAGGGGCACTACATAATGGACAGTGTTACAGGAGAATTTTATAGTCACTTTCTCATTTGAACATGAGAACCCCAACATAGATTCAACACTCAAACATATCAGAGGAGTAATATTCATTCAAGAACCAGAGGTTGAACTCATAACAGAGTATCAACAACATAACAGATAGACAGTGAAATAACTATTGTCATGCTACCATGTGCAAGAAGAAGCACTAGATGAAGATGACCCACACAACATTCAAATGACAGATATTGAAGGAGAAAGGGAGGTGGAAGGTCCATCTCTCAAATCATAAGTATTCATTGTGCCAATCAAAGTGAAGAAAGTGAATATTGGGACAAATGACAATCCCAAAATGGTTAGTATTGGGGATTAATGGGACGAACAAACAGTAGAAATAACAATAGAGCTTTTGCGTGAGTACAATGACCTATTCCCAACTACAGAGATGAAATGCATATAAGGAGATCTATGGGAGATGAAGATACCTCCCAAACCTAAGGCTATATAATCTAGACAATGACCATACCGATTGAACCCAATATACAAGAAAAAAGTAAAAGCATAAATCGACAGAATGTTGCAGGGTGGAATCATAGAACCAGTGGAGGAATATGAATGGGTAAGCCCTATGGTAGTTCAAGAAAAAAAGTGAGGGATAAGGATCTTTGTATATCTCAGAAAATTGAATGATGTTTTCTTACATGACCCTTTCCCTACCCCTTTCATAGATGAGGTATTAGAGAATGTAGGAGGCCGGGACGCATACTCATTCACAGATGGATTCTCAAGATACCATCAGATCAAGATAGCCCCAAAAGATAGGTACAAGACCACTTTTTCCATAGAATGGGGATCCTACCAATACATAGTCATGCCTTTTGGACTGAAGAATGCACTAGCAATATTCTCAAGAGTAGTCATAGCTACATTCAAAGAATTCATCCATCAATTCTTAGAAGTATATCTGGATGATTGGAAAGTCTACAGTCTATTGAAAGATCATGTAGAGGTATTAAGGATAATGTTGGAAAGATGCATGTAGTGTCATATATCATTAAATATCAAGAAGTGCGTCTTTGGGACACCTTTTGGGATACTATTGGGCCATATAGTGTGCAAACAAGGCTTACTAGTAGATCCTACCAAGATTGTCGTGATTGTCAATTTACCACCACCAAAATCAGTACATCAGTTGAGAGAAACATTGGGACACATAGGCTACTACAAGAAATTCATAAAAAGGTATGTGTAGATCACTATGCTGATGGAGAAATTTTTGAGGAAAGATAGTAAATTTCAGTGGAATGGGGACTGTCAATGAGGATTGGACACTGTAAAAGTGAAAATGGTAACAAAACCAATACTTAGTATTCCCAGATTGGGAAAAGAAATTTCATGTGCATGTAAATGCATCAACGATAAAACTTGCAGCTATTCTAGCATAGCCAGGAGCGAGAGAGTTAGACCATCCTATAGCATTTGCAAGTAGAAAATTGTCAAAGTCAGAGCATAACTACAATACTACAAAAAGAGAAGGCTTAGAAATGGTATATGCACTACATAAGTTTAGACACTATCTACTTGGGAAACACTTTAAAATGTTCATAGATCATTCTTCCCTCAAACACCTAGTCAACAAGCCAGTGTTGGGGGGGAGAATTTGTAGATGGTTACTGTTGTTTCAGGAATTTGACTTTTAAGTGATAGTCAAACCAAGGAAGTTGAATGGAGGACCTGACCACCTGTCAAGGATCACCGATGGAGAGAAACCTACGAATTTAGAGGACAACTTCCCTGATGCATAGTTATTTTCAGTCCAAGTAGCTGATGAATATTTTGTTGACATCATTCAATACTTGAGTATAGGGACCATGCCACAAGAATTCAACACTGCGCAGAAGAAAAATATGGTAGTCAGAGCTGCAAACTATCAATTAATTGCAAGACACTTATATAAGATGGGTGCATACAACATCTTGAGAATATCTATTCTATAACATGAAAGGCCTAGGATTTTAGCAGAGGCCCATGAAGGAATAGTTGGAGGACATTATGCAAGAAAAGATACCACACAAAATGTATTGCGTGCAGGACTATGGTGGCCGACCATTCACATAGATGCAAAGGACTACTGTCAAAGATGTGATGTATGTCAGAGGGTTGGAAAACCTAATAGACAGGATGAGATGCCCTTGAGACCACAAGTAACCTTGCAAGTATTCAAAAAATGGGCAATATATTTTTTGCGACCAATTAATCCACCATAAAAGAGGTCAGGAGCAAGGTATATCATTACTATGACTGAGTACTTAATGAGATGGGCATAAGTAACACCGGTAAAATATTGCAGTGTAGAGATAGCATAACACTTCCTTTTTGAGCAAGTGATCACTAGATTTGGATGCCCAAGGATTTTGATGGGTGACCAAGGAACTCACTTCATCAATAGTACTATCAAGGCTATGACTAAGGAGTTTGAAGTCTATCATCAAAAGAGTACACCATATCACCCTCAAGAAAATGGAACAGTGGAAGCCTTTAATAAGATCCTAGAGAATGCATTGACAAAGATCTGCAATGTCAATAAGGATGACTGGGACTTGAATATACTAGAAGTATTATGGGAATATAGGAATACATGAAAAAAGTTGACAGGGAAGACACCATTCAGGTTGGTGTATGGACAAGAAGCAATGGTGCCATTGGAATTTTTCGTACCTAGTTTGCGCGTAGCAACAATCACCAACATGACAGAATGAGGCGCAGTACAAGAAAGGCTAAGTCAGATGATGGTGATGGAAGAAGACGGGATTCTAGCAGGATTTCACCAAGAAGTACTGAAAGAAAGGGACAAATCTTGGCATGACAGACATATTAAAAGGAAGAATTTGAAGGAAGGAGACCTAGTCTTGGTGTATGACAGTAAATTTCTTCAGCACCTAGGAAAATTCAAAATGCATTAGTTGGGACCATATGAAGTGAAGACTGTCACAGATGGGGGAGTTGTATAGTTGAAAGATTTAGGAGGTACAGAACTTAGAGGAATTATCAATGGGATTTGAATGAAGCAATATAGGGACATTCGACCTCCTGGTGCTTAGAAAGTATTGTGCAATAAATAGATATGT
>ML776671.1:826953-842092 GCA_009831015.1 Picea engelmannii | reverse complement strand
AAAAGTAAAAAGGATAAAAATAAAAAAAATTCAATGCACATGGAGGGCCTCGATAGAACAAAATTGGGAAGATGGAATAGGGCGCTGCAAGAAAAACAAGGTTCGAAAACATGACATGCAAAAGAGCATTTAAAGGGTAAAAAGGTACAGTGCACATGATACACAATGAAAAGTGAAAAAGTGACAATTACCAGTGTGACACAGTTGTCACTTATCCATCTCACTATAAAGTCGGAGAGAGGGGGGAAACCGACCCATTGTGTTATTTTCTAAGGAGAAGAACATAGAGCTGAGTGAAAGAGCGATAGAGTGTGAATTTTTGCTACCATCTGTCGAGTTCAGAGACTTTAGTTCGGATTTCACCACCATGTCACCACCGAGGGTTCGAGCACCAAGAAGAACTGGATGAAGCACACGGAGTAGCACACGGGTACCATAAGGAGGAACCAGTGAGATGCCCAGATTCGTGGATGTGGATGAAATCCACACGCTGGATTACAAGAAAACCACATTACATGTGGAGGAGGAGCAAGAACCTGCACAGGATCCCAAGCAGTCAGTAGAGGACATTGAACAGATGGAATCCGACGTGTCCAGGGGAAAAGGCTCTCAAAAAGATGAACAAGCCATGGATTCCACACAGCAAGGCTTAGAGTCAGAACTAGAGAAGAAAATAGAGCAAGAGGGTGGGGTATCGTCCCCACAAGGGAAAAAAAAGACGAGAGCAGAAATCAATATGCAGGGCGTGCAATGTACACAGGCAGAACTAAGTATAGTAATGTCGAAGATTCCCAATGAAGTGAAAATTGGGGATAACATGGTAGGAGGAGTAGATAGCCTTAAATACTCCGACCATGATCTCTCTAACGCCACAAAGCTCCCATATTTGGCAGTGCAAATCTATCTAGAGAGAAGGGGAGAGGCCCATCAGGCACGCCACTATTGGATCCTGCAAAGTGGATCCTAGGACTATACAAGAATGACATCATGAACCTCTTATACATATTGCACTTCGGGCGCAGGAGACACATAAACATATGTGTTAAAAATTTATTAGTGAGGGTTCATGGAGGCATATTATGGATGGATAGGCTAGTGCCAATCAATGTTGACCTCATCGTAGAGACTACAGGGATACCCATAGATGGGAAGAAGCTAGAGAAATACCTAGAAGACAAGATGAAGGAAAAAGCCATCTCAAATGAGATCAAAGCAAAGCATGGAGCAGAGAGGGGTAATAGAGGTTTCAAGATCAAAGACATCAATGATCCTGTGACATGATTTTCAAACCATATTGCTCGGTCACAACTTAATGCGCAAGTGTTGAAAACAAGAAGTGCCCGTAGGAGTAGTAGCAGCTGCGGTGCAGTGTGCAAAGGGGAGCTCGATGAGTTGGGTCCCGTAGCTACTCAACTCATCCCTTGAATATTGTAAGGATGCACAAGACCGAGGCTCTGATTTCCACTACTTGTGGTTACTCATCCTCATTGCACTTATAGGGTGGCACAAACCTACATACATGGTGTTCTTGCCAAGGACAAGTAAATGTGGCGCAGCACGTTGCACGTCGTTGCGAAGCACAACAGATCCCAAGGTAAAGAAAGTCAACAATGACACGTTCTCTCGATAATTAGTAGATATCCAGAACAACTTGGCGGATACATGGAGGATATCACCAGAAACTATCCAGAAGTATGGATAGATAGCGAATTTTTGGGCATCATGCCACAACATGTGGCTACAGGCAAAGAAGGACCCAACCAAGGAGCGGTTGGAGCTAAAGTACTGTGTGACAATGCAAGACATCTACATAGAGGTCCAAGAGTGGCCTGAGGAGTGGAAAGAGCCAGAGATTCCAAGAGAAAAGACAACAGTACAAGTCCAGACGTAGGGTAGCACAGTTCCCATGCAACAGATAGGTAGGAATGGCACTAGCCAACAAAAGAAAACAACAATAGGTATAGTGGGGGAAAGCAGCTCAATTTGAAAGAAAACTAGAACACAAAATAAGTCACAACGTGGTCCTCTATAGGTTCCACAGGCTACAGAGGAGGCACTGGGAGGGCCGAAAGGATAGGTGAGTACAGAGGAAGTGCAGACGAAGGCACAAGATGTAACCATGGATGAAGAAGATGAGAAGGATATTGGCATGGATACATGGATGCTAGAAACATATGAACAGCCAGAGGCCCAAAGGGAGAGAAGAGCGAAGCAAGCAAGTGGCTTCAGGAAGAAAGAAATGGCACACAGGAAACAAATGGAAATGTCATTGACAAAATATGATGTAGAGTTGATAGCCACGATAGTAGAAGATTGAATGTCATAAGTATGGGAAAATGCGGAAAACCATCGAGCTTCAATTTTGGAATAGGTACATGAGGTAAAAACTATGCTAGAATAGTTGAGGATCAAGGAGGAACAACAAAAAATGGAGAATCCAACACCAGTAAGAGAAGGAGCACATGTCGGAGAGAAAGTACAAATCACAGCGCAGGGAAGTGATAACTTTATCATAACACCATATATGTTGTTCATCGATGAGGAAACAACACAGAAGCCTGTAAAGGATGTCAAAACGTTGGACTTGACGTTTCCCAAGATACCCACAAAGGAGTTGTATAAGTTACAGGTTAGCGTCACGTAAGAGATTCAGTCCAGAGAAAGTTCTGATGCGATGAATCTACAAATAACACATGAAGAAAATACGGTACTGAAGGAAGCCATCAACCAGGAAGGGCAGAAGAAAGAGATAGCGCAACAAAAAGTGGACCAGATGGAGACCCAGATAAATGCAGTCTTTCAAGCAATCTCAGAGGACACAGTATCAGAGGAAGCATCTTTGGAGGAGAAGATAACAAAGATAGCGTAGACTCTACAACAATATAAAGAGAAGATCAAGGAACTAGAGGAGCGTACAGTACCTACGACTCCCCCAACAGTCTGGGAGCAAAGAGAGAAAGACATGACAACAGATGCAGAAAACATCGCACAAAACATACATAGGGTGGCAGAACTGCTGGAAAAGAGTGGCCAACTATGAACCCAGCTACTAGAGGATGCGAGCCTACAAGAGCTACAAGGAAAGGAAGATAAATTGCACGCAACAATGACAGATGACAAGTAGTGATAGAGTACAATGTCACTTCCAGAGAATATTAATACGACTGCAGAAATGAATAACCTTCAGGCAAAAGAAAAAGCGATGTAGGCACAGAAGATCACACGACAGGATCAGTTGGAGCCCCTACAGGAAAAGGAAAAATAGTTGGTCGTGGAAATCGATGTAGCGAAAGAATGCCTCAAACATATAGGCTTGGAGGGGGGTGATATATTAATACCACCAATCACCGCGCAGGTGGTCGAAGCAATGACAACAAGGAGAAACCAGGCTGAGGAGTAGTGCCAAAGGGTAATAGATATGTATGATGCCCTAGCACAAGCAGTGGCAGACAATGGAAGTTAGGAAGTGACTCGAGACAAGTCACGATGTCATTGTTGGGGGCCTATTGGCTGCAGGCCATTTTTTAGGGAAAAGCACGACGTGGGAGGCATATGTGCATGCAGAAGAAGTACCATGAAGGAAAAGCAGCACATGTAAAATAGACGTGCATATAGAAGAGGAAGGCATGTGAGGCACGAATGAAAGAAGAACTAGACATGATAGGGTTAGGTTTTTGGTAAGAGAATGTAATTTCTGGTAAGTCAATAATATGTATAAGTAGGTACCTAGGAGGTTTAGGTCGTGGGGTGTATGTTTGGGGTGGTTGTTGTGTTCGAGTGGGTTTTTGGAGGTTCAAACATTGTTTAGTAGTTGTTGATGCTTAATGCGACTATAAGTCCGATCTATTTTTGTAAGTTGTTGAGATGAGGAGAGGAAATAGGGTAGATATTGAGGGTTAGATCACAGGTTGAGGATCTTGGTGTGATCTAGTCTGCCTCATGGTAGATCTAGACCTATTCTGATGGAGAGTTGTAATGTGTGAGTTGTTGTAGATTGGAGAAATAATAATAAAAGAGGAGGACAACCAAATATTTTTGGACGTAACCCAGGAGGGGTGAACCACGGTAGATCATGTGTTATGTGATTGAATGTGGTGTATCTTTTTTGTTGTTAATGAATAGATTTTAGAATACGTATGAATGACTTAGTTGGATCTAATAATTTTCATGCATGAGTAAGAATGACATATTAATCCATATAAGTTGAATGTTATATTAAATAAAGGAAGATTATAGATTTTAATCGCAGATCCCCACTCATTTCCCAGGCTGCAAGCACCTGAGTTTTGTAGCCACCAATAGAGCTATCTTGGGTGAGACTACGCAATGCACCCTATGTATTGCATTGCCTTCTGGTTTACCAGAGGGGCTAATAGTTTTAAAGGGGTTTTGTTGGAAACCAAGAGGACCTAAACCCGGGTCGACCCAAGAATGGTAGCAGGAGTGAACTATAACCAACACCTACCAATGATAAGGAAATTTATGTCATGGTTCAAGATGTTAATAAGTGTAAGCACTATCTGATGGGAAAGGAAACCATTATCCAAATAGATCACCGGCTACTGTAATGTTTTCAGGCCCAAATTAAGCTTCAACAAACCAAACATTATAAGTGGATGGGGTTTTGTAGTAATTTCATCTAGTTATAAAGTATAAGAATGGAAGCACTAATAAGTTTGCAAACATGCTTTCAAGGACACCCACATCCAATATTATAATTTTTGGAACTCTTGTGTACATGGATCCTTTTACACATGATGCACACGAATAGGTATACACAGAAGATCGAGACTTCAAAGAGGTGTTTCGGTAACTACGAGGAGAAATCCATGTAAAAGAAGGTGATGAAAAGGATGAATATTATATCTAGAATGGGTTAGTCTATAATCTGACAAGCTTTATGTCCCTAAAGGTAAAATATTGCATCTTATTTGAGAGGGTCACACCTCCAATGTCACAAGACATTTTGGTTTTTGGAAGACATTTTCTAACTTGAAAAGGTATGTGTATTGGCCCAAAATGAAAGAAAATGTAGCTCGATATATCAAAGGATGCATACTTTTATGTACTAGAAATCCTAGTAATGGAAAGCAAGGTATATATCATCCCTTACATGTACCCACTCAAACTTGGGAAATAATTTCCATGGATTTTGTGGGTGGTTTGACAACAATGAGAAAGGGGCATGACTATACTTTTGTGGTAGTTGAAAAGTTCATCAAAATGTGTTATTATTCCCTGTAAAAATATCATCAGAGGACAAGAAGCAACAAACATGTTCTTTGAACAGGTCTGGGTCCACTTGGTTATACCAAGGAGCATCATCTCAGACAGGGATACCATATTTCTCAGTGCCTTTTGGAATACAATTTAGGAAAATATGGAAACAAAGTTGAAGATGTCTATAGCATTCCATCCATAAATATATGGGAAGAAAAAAGTAGTCAATGAGACTTTGGTGCATATTTTGAGGGGTTAAAATAAGAAGCATCTGAAGTCCTAAGATGAAAATCTAATCTATATTTAACACTCTTGTATTAGATCAGTCCACACTTCTACTGGTAATTCCCCTTTTGAAACTTGCTTTGGATATTTTCCACCTTCTCCCTTGGATGTTTCTTATGGACATAAAGGAGGAGTGAGGGAAGACATAACAGGAGAAGCATTGGAAGCAGAGAAATTTTTTGAAAATATTAGACAAATTGATTTGGAAGTATATGAGACATTGAAGAAGTCACGGGAAAAGTATAAGGATAGACATGATCAACACATAATTGAGAATCCATTCATAGTGTGATATAGAGTTTGGTTACAGTTGAACAAGGAAATACTATAGGGTCCTGGTAAGAATATAAAGGCTATGTGGTATGGCCCTTTTGAGTTATTGGAGAAGGTGGGATATAACACCTACATACTTAGTCTACACCCATACTTGTGCATTTAATCAATAGTGAATGTGGAGAGTTTGACATTCTATCAACCTTCCATGTTAGATCTGGAGGTGGAGCAAGTCCTACCTACCATAAAGGACTTAGAACCAGATGCTTAGAGGGTTACATCATTCACAAATTGTTTCCACATCCTCAATGTTTATATACACATTGATATTTTTCCAATGGTGCAAAAATCACCTCAATATGATCTCGCATGCAAGAGTTATCCCTCCCGCAAGTTGACCTACCTTGTTGACCACCATGGTATGAGTGGATTCCACGTCCACCCCCATTATTCACACATATGGGGATAAACATGCGTATAATTTCAAGAAGATTCTAGAAGGTCCAAACCTGATCATTAATTGAGGGTTGAGGAAGTCAAAACCCTAACCCTAGAGAATTATCGGGCTATGTTAAATACCAAGCTACTAGGAGGAAAAAGGGTTCCATTATTTAGCATTGTATTTGTTTCATAGTTGAGAATAGCAACTAGGAGTGGTATTTTGAGGGCATAAGAGAGGAGGGAAAGATTATGTAGCATCCATACAGGACACAATGTCAAAGGAAACTCCATAGTGAGTGCCTCTTTATTTGTATTGGAATTTCCATAACTAAATAAAAGAGAGTAGAGTAAAGGCCTCACCTTCTAGCTGGGTTTTATCTTGTATTGGGTTTCCTAGGATATATCTTTTGTTCATTTGTGTGTGGAGGGTGTGTTTTTATACTCATTTATTTCATTTTCATATTCATTTCTTTTCATAAATATGAGAAATAAGCTAGTAATAACTAATCTAATATCCAAGGAAATACATTTCATAATAAAATATTTAAGTATAATACAAGATTGTTTCTAACGAATTGTTCTAGTGGAATATCCACAATAGTTTATNAGAGAGAGAGAGAGAGAGAGAGAGAGAGAGAGAGAGAGAGAGAGAGAGAGAAGCCACTCTAGGCTAATAAAACATAGATATTCTCATTAGATCTATAGTGTTTATGTTTCCAATATTGATATAAACATGAATATATACCACCAACCTTTATTATAATCCCACAACAATCAATAGTAAACTAGACTTCAATTTTACCAAGAGAAGAATCATTTCAATTTCCTACCATTGTCAATTCAACAACAAATGTAATAACTTACTACAACATCAATAAATAACATTAATGTTCTCCTTCATGTCAGTGTGACCTATCATTCAAGCATATATAAGCTCAATTTTATATCAACATCCAATTACCATTACTACTACAACAACAAAGGAATAATTGAGAGAATGAAGCAAGGCAATGATGTGCCAAAATTTTGATACAACAAAACTCAACTAGCTAACAAAAAAAGATGGCATTGGAGATGTAGCATTCACAGAGATGGGAATCAATGCATTTATAGTTTCATTAACCAATTCAATTTTTGTCTTCATACAACTAATCAAGGGAGAACCAAAGGGAGATATTACTCACTTTCCAGAGAAAAGATCAAGACCCCATGGGTGCATACAGTCCTCGTACGACCTCAAGCACTAGGAAAATGTTGCACCCAATATAATATGGTCCATACGACCTACAAGGGTGATTTACTTTCTAATTACAAGTCATAGTATGATCTCAATCCTCCATTTGTTGTGTATGGTTGTGGGAAATAATCATTTTCTCTACACAACTTCAACAATCACAAGATTTGTTATTCTTTTTTTTCAAAATTAGAAACTTAGATAGCTAATTTCAAAAACCATTGATCTCAAATATGGAAGAAGAGGATGAATAATTTCCATATATATTGGCATTCCTTAATTTCTAATGGAGGAATTCATTTCTAAGTGAAACTAACAGAAATCTAGTGTGGTATTCTTCATTAAAACATGGATGTAATTAATAGCATTAATTAACCTTAGAAAAGAAAAAATAATCTCAAAAATAGAACTAAACACCACAATCACAAAGAAATTTCAGATAAATTCAAGACATCATGGACACCTTATTTACCTCAGAAGCCCAAATGAGAAAACCGACTTCGAATGGTTTATTAATTTTCATTTTGGTCATCTCTAGTTACAATGCAGCTCATGGATATTGTGCATCCTCCTTTCTTGGCCAACTTTTCCTTTGTGAGAATAATTACAAAAGGATATAGGAGATATGGGGCAATGGGAAGGCCAAGATGCTGACCTTTCATTTATCTTTCCTCTCTATTTTTCTCATATTCCTTTATTCTTATTTATTTAATTCTTTGTTTTTCCTCTCATTTGTCTCATTTAATTTTTAACAATTGCATTTTATTTTATTTTATTTTTATCTAACCTTCATTAATTGTCAAATCACACTTTTAAGTATAGATTCTTACAACCATTGTCTTTTTCAGATGCATTTCATATCATTTAGTGTTTTTTATCCCATGTTAGTGTGGAAGAATTCATCATTGCCTGCTCATTAGCAGGCCTTATCCTGTCAAGTGAAACATGTTTCTATGGGAGATATACTTAGATTCGGTAACAACCTAAGACATACTTTTATTATTGGTAGGTTACCCTTGCACTCAACAAATGACATCTCATTATTGGTCACTAACTAAGTGGTTTCCCATGTGTTCAATGGAAAGACCTTTATTCACATAGTAGGATTCATATTGTACCTTGGATTCCATTTTCATCATTAGTGGATTTCATTGTCTCTATTGGTAACTTTATCATTGGTTGTTGATAAAAGGAACTTTTTGGTGCACTATTTCATTTGGTGCATGCAACAATTGTACTCGATGTTATCTTTCATACAACGATTGTCCAATGCACCTTTTCAGCACAAATCATGTTCCAATTTTATCTCATGTCATATGGTGAGTGGTGCCCTAATTCCATTCTTCTAGGATAACTCTTCCTATAAAATGCAACTCACCTATTGTAGGAAAGGGATTTTAAGACCATATAGTACTTTGGGGGTTGCAATGATCAATGGTAATTTCACTCACTTTCGACAATGGGTATTCATTAATGGCTCCTACTCGATGGATTCTATGAGAATTTGACTTCAACACTTCTATTCGAACTTGTTAGAATGTACTATGTACCTTGGTGAACATTATCATAATCAATGGGTTACCTCACATCTAAAAATAGGATTTATTAATGCTTGGTGACTAGATGGATTCTCCCATGTTTTACTTATTCAAATATCACTACATAACTAATTTAACTTCCTTTTCATCATATAAAAGAAGATCCATTTGTTGCAAAAGGGTTACACATACACACACACATAGAGAGAGAGAGAGAAGATAAAGTGCTCCTATATTGAGTAACCTATGTGTTGATGAACGATCCATTTTCTTCTCTTTCTATTCATTCTTGCATTCTCATCTCGTTGGGAACCCCTTGGTCCCATATATACAATACATCTTCATGCGAGTTTTGATTTCTTAATATTCTTGTCTCCATTATATAAGGATAGTTCATTATAAAATATTGTAACCGATTTGGTAAGTGACTGTGTTGTGGCCACAACCACCCCCCTTTCATTTTTCTTATAAAAGTAAAAGGAAAGGGCCCTCCTACTAAAATTTGAGCTCTAATGCCTAATCCACTACTTCTACTAGAATGCTAATTATTCTTTACCTACCTTGAGGGAGTTGGGGGTTTTATATATATAATGATGATTTATCCTTGAGGATGTTTTTCACAATTGACAATCTCATTGATTTTGTACTTTCAAATATTCTTCATTAAACCTTTGATTTATGATGATTCTTTGACCCTTTTGTGATGAGATTGACAACTTCTCTTTTGAGATTTTGCACTAATTATTTTTAATGGATTTTAATATATTAATGATATTGTTTGAATGCAATGCTTGATGCCCTATTTTATTCCTTGAATGAGTTTGTCTTTGAGGACTTCCTGAATTCTTGTGCTTCGATTTGAAATGCCATCTCATGGAATCATCGAGAAGTATATGGTTGTCTTGAATAAAGAACATATTGACATTTTTCATTCTCTTGCTTATGAGTTGTACCTACTTATCCTTATTCTCGTTCTCAAGCCCTAGCATGATAATCATATCCATCAATTTAATATCCATAGAAAAAACCAAGGGATCTTCGATTGTTTTAAAGAGTTTGATATTAAATACATCCATATGTCATGAAATTTGTTTACAATAGCTGATTTTTCATAATGATCCAAGATCATAGATGATTTCTTCGATGGAATTCATTCTTTTCATTTATGCATTATTGAACAAACTTAGATCTTGTTCATAGACTCGTTGATGACAAGAGGAAATGATGTAATATTTATAATGTACTAACCAATATCTTCTTACCTGCATAACAAAGTTTATTCTTATTGTGGTTGCAGGAACAAGGTTGAAAAGTCACTTTCTTTACCAACTACATCTATTTTTTCAAGTCTTCAAGAATATTATTCCTAAGCAGAAGATCATGTGCATTTGGTCACAAAATATAGGAAACTCAAGAATAGGGCCTCCAATTGATGAACAAAACAAGTAAACTCAAGTGTGCCTTGGGAAAACCCATAGTTCTTTACCTGACCACTTCAATCTTGTAATTCTTGTGGGAATCCTTGATCGTGTTCCTCTTGGACACGATTTTCTATAATCAGATCTTGATCCTTATGGATTCTAGCATTCAGAATTGAGCCTTGTCTTTCCTGAACCCCAACCAGATTTATTTATCACCATGTAAAGTATTTCCTATTTATTTCATTTATGTTCGAAGGCCTGATTTTTTTTGTATTTTGTTATTTTATCGGAACCTTGATCCATGGTTGGAACCCTGACCATCATATAGAAACTTCATCCTCATAGAGAATATTGACCATTGGACTTACCCTATCGAGTTCTTCCTCGTCGAGATATTTTTTACCATTTGTTCACAGTTGTCCCTGAAATCCAAATCTCGCAAGGCTATCAAATCCACATGCTCAAACTCTCCTCATCAGATTGACAATATACTTTGCTCATACTGGTTCCAAAAAACTGAAACCCAATGAACCAATCATATTTATCCTAGTAGATGGGATTAATCAAAGTTTTTAGTTTGGGTTATCTTTTCCATGAAGCCTATTAGATTACATTTTCCGCAGTCCTATCCCACGAGCTAATTGGATGATCTCCGTTGGGTTCGGGCTATCAGATTACTTCACTTGTTTGTTTTCTTATTCTTCCCAACCATCGAATTCTAAATCCAATCAAAATTCATCCATCAATTTTTCCCTTCATGATTTCCCCTTGATCAGATTGACGTATCCCACATGCCAGGATAACTTCAAGCTCCCTTTCATCCTATGGTTCACCCTTCGTGGAGTTTATGTGGTGTTAATGTGTCAGGTGATGTGACATCCCTTTACCCACTTCCTTCTTGTCATTTGTCTTATCCAAATTCATGTGGTCTCGATCTCAATACGACGTGTCTACCTTACTCAACCTTCGGGTATTTTAAATTTGCATGATATGATTTATTTTAGAACCTTGACCTCGATTTCGAACCCTGACCTAGGCATGAAACCATGAGCTAGGTGTGGAACCTTGACCTGTGGTGGAATGTTGACCTAGATTTGAAAACAATCATAATTTTTCCCTAAACACATCTAGAATTTATTTTGTATATTTTTATTTGTTTCATTTTTATTTTTATTTTTAATTTTTTATGTTATTCCTATTTTATTTATTTATTTATTATTCTATTTTCCCCATGGTTTTCCAAATATACGCATGATTGTTTTCCCCCATATTCCATAAATTACATGGGGAAGTTACTTTGTACACTAAGGATTGAATTTACATGCATTTTTTGTAAGCTAGCATATTGTATCACCTTCTTTTAACAAAAATCAGAGTACATTCAAGGGATCCTGTTACTTGGGCCGCCAACATAGGAAACCAATCCAAGCACCAAGACCTTACTGTCTATAAAGGCATACCCAAGGCGCCAAATTTTGAAATCATTTTACAATTTATCTTAGGATAGTTTAAACTAGAGACGACCGTAACAAGAAAACACATGTGCCTAGAGAGAACAAGAATTTAAACTACAATAGTTACTTATCTGAATAGGAGACCTAGTTGCTAGTTTGGCTTCCCTTGTGACTATGTTTGGTCAGATATAGACATTCAAGGACAATGACACATTAGTGGAACCGCTCATGATTATGCTGACGTTGTGGGGGATGAGAGTAGATATCAAATAACAAGTCAAGTTTCCTATCCATCATCTCTTGTCTGAACTTCTAGTCTGCCATTTCAGTTCGCATCTCAAATATGAGCTTTAAGTGGTCCTTGGAGAACCATGCAGTATTAGTCTCTTCATCATTAGTGTATTTCTGGGGAGAAATCTTTGGTTTCCTAATAAAATCACCTTCACAATTGAGATGGATGTCGAGCAAATTAATTAACTTAATTGTTGATCATTAAATCATCAATCCAGGGCATAAGCTTAGTTATGCCAACATTATATATGTAGAGAATAGAACATAGATGACTATCTAATCTATGGGAAAGAACATTAAATGAAACTATATTCCTAGAAAATCACAAGAAACACGTTCATTGGGCAGAAAAACAAGAAAGTTCCCCATTGGCATAGGATACAATATTTCGCTCAAGCATCTCCTAAGAGTTCATGTAATAACTTCTAAGGGAAAATCTTGTTCCTACCTTCAAGTGACATTGTTCTTGTAATGGAAGAACGAAAACAAAACATACAAAAGATTATCCTACTTCACACGATGAAAATGGGAAAAGGAGATGATATTTACTAGGTAACAATGATGGCATTGCAAGAACTGTATAAGATTCATGGGAAATGAACTAGGAAAAACCCTTTTTAGCAATAATCAACTATTAATTATCCTAATCTACCAAAAACAATGGAAAAGTCATTAAATTAACAACATAATTACTTTTGAAGATATGGGTGATGTTTCCATTAAAAATATTGAGAAAGGAATGGTGATAAGATGAAAAGAGAGGATTAAATGGTAAAAAAGGAAGTACTTGGCAGTGAAAGTAGTGTCAAAATGGAAGCCCAAAGTCTCCCCCACGTCTGATATTTTTCATGTCCTCGTGCAAACAAGATATAGATATAAATGTAGTCGATGTGTCAGTACCAAAATATGTCAAAATCTGGGAAACAAATTTCTCAATACCTCCAGTTGTCTCATTTAGTGATTGATATGTTAACATGGGAGCCTTTCCTCTTTTTCTCTGCCTTAATTTTCTTCTTCAAAGTCCTACCATGTATGACCAACATCTGGCTTTACCTAAACCACTTCACTGCATATTTGGATAGCTTCTTATTGGGAAATTTCCTCCTGTAGCTAAGCACTGTCATACTCTCATGTTTTATATACCTGCCTATGGGCATTGCCAATTATCGAGAGAAAAAACCCATTGTGACTTGCAAAGTGATAAATACACCCCAGAATAACATTATCTTGTTGCACAATCACTTCTTGTAAACACAATCAACCATGAAATGTGACACTTGGACATTGGAATTGCAAGGTTGTTGCTTTCTCATAAACATATAAATGTTTGGTGAAATATTTGTGCCCACTTGAATCTTGGCCTAAATTCAGTTCTCCAATTAGAGTCATAGAACATTACACAGCAAGGAAATTTCCAAAGAGGTTTCCCAAGCTTTATGTCACAGAAATAAACTAACCTACTCCCTAATTAAATCAAGTCTAACAAGGAGGAAAGAGATCCCTTGAAATAGTAAAAATGAAAATAAAAATGAAACAGTAAAAAGAGTCCCATTAAAACCAGAAAAATTGATGAATAGACCATTAACATGTTGCTTCAAACTTGGCAATAAATTCTCATCCTTGTTAACAAATCCCACCTTGCTTGAACCAATGCCAAATCTTCATTTCCCTTGAAATGTAGAACAATTTTTTTCAAGAAATATATACTAGGATGAAATTTTGTACATAAAAAAATGGCAACAAATTTGTAGTCATTCACATAATCACAACCTCTCCCCCTTGCCCAAGATCTTACATGTCCTCATGCAAATTTTCATGCTTGTGTTTGATGGTGCATTGTATACTCTATCTTATAACCAAATTTTCTGTGACACCTTTTGATGACAAGCAGCGTTCATGTTTCTTATATCACATGTTTATGGTATTGTCATAAATGAACACATTTGTAGTTTGATTTCTTTAAACATAGGTATCAATACTTCCATAGAATTCGTGCATTTCTTTAAACATAGGTATCAATACTTCCATAGAATTCATGCAATGAAAGTAGTAGGATATTGAATTAGGATGGATTGAAATGGGGAGGGTAAGGAAATGGTTTATGAAGAATGGAGCATGTCTAATAAGTTGTCTAAAGAGACAAAGTGAAATTGTGGTATAAGGTATAGGATAAGAATATCAAAGAATTCTCAAGTTTTCCTTCATGGAAGCTCAGTGGGACTAAGAGAGTGATGTATGTTGAAGTAGAACCATAGAAGAGAGAGAATTTATAACTCGAGAATGATGTGCACTGGAATCATATCAAAGAAGACTGAAGTCAAAGTTGATGTCGAATGTGTTTTTGTCATTTATTGTTGAACAGTTGCTTGGGAGATGACGCTAAAATTTTCATAATTTTTTAATATTCAACTAGGTAGGCTTTCCCAACCATCACTATCAATTTCAAGAATCCCAATCATGCCAAGAATCAAATTTCCATGACATCCACTACCAAAACTATTTCCAGCACTCGTACCCATATGCGTCATGACCACAACATATGCATTATCCTTGCTTTTAACCAAACTGATATTTCTTCCCTATAGTCGTTTAGCCTCAATCTTATCAAATAATGAGTTTTTCCCTTCCATTAACAGAGTATGCAACATGTTTTAATACAAGTGGAGATTTTGGGAGGTATATTAAATGTAAATGTCTTTAAAAAAGAATTATTGTTGATGTCATTGTTGTTGATGTTGTAGCTATTGTTACCCATACATTTAGGTGATGCATTTGGATTCCAGAGTTTCAAAATCACCCAGGATTATGTCGCCATAGATGAAATCGGCCAGATTCATTCTACTAACTTCACTGAAATAATAATTCTCCACCAACGTGTCCAAGTCTCAAAGTTATTGCAACTCCTGTGGGAAAAATAATTCATCACTTTGAATTTATTGAAATGCAACCCATTTTTCCTTCTTGGTCATATTCCAACCGTAA
>ML776671.1:815310-826366 GCA_009831015.1 Picea engelmannii | reverse complement strand
TTGTCAATTCAACAACAAATGTAATAACTTACTACAACATCAATAAATAAAATTAATGTTCTCCTTCATGTCAGTGTGACCCATCATTGAAGCATATATAAGCTCAATTTCATATCAACATCCAATTACCATTACTACTCCAACAACAAAGGAATAATTGAGAGAATGAAGTGAGGCAATGATGTGCCAAATTTTTTATACAAGAAAACTCAACTAGCTAACAAAAAAAGATGGCATTGGAGATGTAACATTCACAGAGATGAGAATTAATGCATTAATAGTTTCATTAACCAATTCAATTTTTGTCTTCAACCAAGCAATCAAGGGAGAACCAAAGGGAGATATTACTCACTTTCCAGAGAAGAGATTGAGACCCCATGGGTGCATACGGTCCTCGTAAGACCTCAAGCACCAGGAAAATGTTGCAGCCAAGATATTAGGGTCCATATGACCTCCAAGGGTGATTTACTTGCTAATTACAAGTCATAGTATGACCTCAATCCTCCATTTGTTGTGTATGGTTGTGGGAAAGAATCATTTTCTCTACATGGCTTCAACAATCACAAGATTTGTTATTCTTTATTTTCAAAATTAGAAACTTAGATAGCTAATTGAAAAAACCATTGATCTCAAATATGGAAGGAGCAGATGGATATTTTCCATATCTATTAGCATTCCTTAATTTCTAGTGGAGGAATTCATTTCTAAGTGAAACTAGCATAAAAATTTTGCGGTATTCTTCATTAAAACATGGATAAAATTAATAGCATTAATTAACCTTAAAAAAGAAAAAAATAATCTTAAAAATAGAACTAAACACCACAATCACAAAGAAATTTCATAGAAATTCAAGACATCATGGACACCTTATTTACCTCAGAAGCCCAAATGGAAAAACCAACTTCGAATGGTTGATTAATTTTCATTTTGGTCATCTCTAGTTACAATGCAGCTCATGGATCTTGTGCATCCTCCTTTCTTGGCCAACTTTTCCTTAGTGAGAATAATTACAAAAGGATATAGGAGAGATGGGGCAATGAGAAGGTCAATATAATGACCTTTCATTTATCTTTCCTCTCTATTTTTCTCCTATTCCTTTATTCTTATTTATTTAATTCTTTGTTTTTCCTCTCATTTCTCTCATTTAATTTTTAACAATTGCATTTTATTTTATTTTAGTTTTATATAACCTTCATTAATCATCAAATCACACTTTTAAGTATAGAGTCTTACAACCAATGTCTTGTTCGGATGCATTTCATATCATTTAGTGTTTCTTATCCCATGCTACTGTGGAAGGATTCATCATTGCCTACTCATTAGCATGCCTTATCCTGTCAAGTGAAACATGTTTCTATGGGAGATATACTTAGATTCGGTAGCACCCTAAGACATACTTTTATTATTGGTAGGTTACACTTGCACTCAACAAATGAAATCTCATTTTTGGTCACTAACTAAGTGGTTCCCCCTGTGTTCAATGGAAAGACCTTTATTCACATAGTAGGATTCATATTGTACCTTGGATTCCATTTTCATCATTAGTGGATTTCAATGTCTCTATTGGTAACTTTATCATTGGTTGTTGATCAAAGGGACTATTTGGTGCACTATTCCATTTGGCACATGCAAGAATTGTACTCGATGGTATGTTTCATACAATGATTGTCCAAGACACATTTTCAACACAAATCATGTTCCAATTTTATCTCATGTCATATGGTGAGTGGTGCCATAATTCCATTCTTCTAGGAGAAATCTTCTTATCAAATCCAACTCACCTGTTGTAGGAAAGGGATTTTAAGACCATATAGTACTTTGGGGGTTGCAATGATCAATGGTAATTTCCCTCACCTTCGACAATGGGTATTCATTAATGGCTCCTACTCGATGGATTCTATGAGAATTTGACTTCAACACTTCTATTCAAACTTGTTAGAATGTACTATGTACCTTGGTGCCCATTATCATCATCAATTGGTTACCTCACATCTAGAAATAGGATTTATTAATGCTTGGTGACTAGATGGATTCTCCCATGTTTTACTTATTCAAATATCACTCCATAACTAATTTAACTTCCTTTTCATCATATAAAACAAGGTCCATTTGTTGGGAAAGGTTTACACATACACACATAGAGAGAGAGAGAGAGAGAAAAGAAAAAGTGCTCCTATATTGAGTAACCTATGTGTTGATGAACAATCTATTTTCTTCTCTTTCTATTCATTCTTGCATTCTCATCTCATTGGGAACCCCTTGGTCCCATATATACAATGCATCTTCATGTGAGTTTTGATTTATTTGGATTATTGTCTCCATTATATAAGGATAGTTCATTATCAAATATTATAAGTGATCTGGTAAGTGACTGTGTTGTGGCCACAACCACCCCCCTTTCATTTTTCTTATAAAAGGAAAAGGAAAGGGCCCTCCTACTAAAATTTTAGCTCTAATGCCTAATCCACTACTTCTACTAGCATTCTAATTATTCTTTACCTACCTTGAGAGAGTTGGGGGTTTTATATATTTAATGATGATTTATCCTTGAGGATTTTTGTCACAATTGATAATTTTGTTGATTTTGTACTTTTAGATATTCTTCATTAAACCTTTGATTTATGATGCTTATTTGACCCTTTTGTGATGATATTGACAACTTCTCTTTTGAGATTTTGCACTAATTATTTTTAATGGATTTGAATATATTATTGATCTTATTTGAATGCAAGGCTTGATGCCCTATCTTATTCCTTGAATGAGTTTTTCTTTGAGGACTTCCTGAATTCTTGTGCTTTGATATGAAATGCCATCTCATGGAATCATTGATAAGTATATCGTTGGCTTGAATAAAGAACATATTGACATTTTTCATTCTCTTGCTTATGAGTTCTACCTACTTATCCTTATTGTCATTCTCAATCCCTCACATGATAATTATATCCATCAATTTTATATCTATAGAAAAAAACAGGGGATCTTCGATTATTTTCGAGAGATTGAGATTAAATACATCCATCTGTCATGACATTTGTTTAGAGTAGCTGATTTTTCATAATGAGCCAAGATCATAGATGATTGCTTCGATGGAATTGATTCTTTTCATTTCTGAATTATTAAACAAACTTATCTCTTTTTCATAGACTCCTTGATGACAAGAGGAAATGATGTATTATTTATAATGTACTAACCAATATCTTCTTACTTGCATAACAAAGTTTATTCTTATTGTGGTTGCAGAAACAAGGTTGAAAAGTCACTTTCTTTACCAACTACTTCTATTGTTTCAAGTCTTCAAGAATATTATTCCTAAGAAGAAGATCATGTGCATTTGGTCACAAAATATAGGAAAATCAAGAATAGGGACTCCAATTGATGAACATAACAAGGAAACTCAAGTGTGCCTTGGGAAAACCCATAGTTCTTTACCTGACCACTTCAATCTTGTAATTCCTCTGGGAATTCCTTGATCTTGTTCCTCTTGGACATGATTTTCTATAATCAGATCTTCATCCATATGGAATCTAGAATTCAAAATTGATCCTTGTCTTTCCCGAACCCCAACTAGATTTATTTTTTCATCGTGTACATTATTTCCTATTTATTTCATTTATATTCCAAGGCCTGAATTTTTTTTGTATTTTGTTATTTTATCAGAACCTTGATCCATTGTTGGAACTGTGACCATCATATAGAACCTTCATCCTGATCGGAAATCTTGACCATTGGACCTACCCTATCGAGTTCTTCCTCGTCGAGATATTTTTTACCATTTGTTCACAGTTGTCCCTGAAATCCAAATCCCGCAGGGCTATCAAATCCACACACTCGGACTCTCCTTATCGGATCGACAATATAATTTTCTCATACTAGTTCCCAAAACATGAAATCCGATGAACCAATCATATTTATCCTAGTAGATGGGCTTCATCAAAGTGTTTAGTTTCAGTTATCTTTTCCATGAAGCCTATTAGATTACATTTCTCACGGTCCTATCCCACGATCCAATTGGATGATCCTCATCGAGTTCGGGCTATCAGATTACTTCACTTGTTTGTTTTCTTATTCTTCCCAACCATCGAATTTTGAAGCCAATCAAAATTCATCCATTGATTTTTCCCTTCACGATTTCCCCTTGATCGGATTGACGTATCCCACATTCGAGGCTAACTTCAAGCTCCCTTTCATCCTATGGGTCACCCTTCGTGGAGTTGACATGGTGTTAACGTGTCATGTGATGTGACATCTCTTTACCCACTTCCTTCTTGTCATTTGTCTTATCCAAATTCATGTGGTCTCGATCTCGGTATGACATGTCTACCTTACTCAACATTCGGGGTATTTGAAATTTGCATGATATGATTTATTTTAGAACCTTGACCTCGATGCGAAACCCTGACCTAGGCACGAAACCATGACCTAGGTGCGGAACCTTGATCCATGGTGCAATATTGACCTAGATTTGAAAACAAGCATAATTTTTCCCTAAATACATCCAGAATTTATTTTGTATATTTTTATTTGTTTCATATTTATTTTAATTTTAATTTTTTATGTTATTCCTATTTTATTTATTTATTTATTATTCTATTTTTCCCATGGTTTTCCAAATATACAAATGGTATATTTCCCCCTTATTCCACAAATTACATGGGGAAGTTACTTTTTACGCTAAGGATTGAATTTACATGCATTTGTTTTGTAAGCTAGTAGATTGTA
Organism: Picea engelmannii; assembly: GCA_009831015.1. Lineage (NCBI taxonomy): Eukaryota > Viridiplantae > Streptophyta > Pinopsida > Pinales > Pinaceae > Picea > Picea engelmannii. The sequence continues at coordinate 821,647 of ML776671.1, read as the reverse complement.
TCACCTTCTTTGAACAAAACACAGAGTACATTCAAGGGATCATGTTACTTGGGCCGCCAACATAGCAAACCAACCCAAGCACCAAGACCTTACTGTCTATAAAGGCATACCCAATGGGCCAAAATTTGAAATCATTTTACAATTTATCTTAGGATACTTTAAACTAGAGATGACCATAACAAGAAAACACATGTTCCTGGAGAGAACAAGAATTTAAACTATGATAGTTAATTATCTGAATAGGAGACCCAGTTGCTAATTTGGCTTCCCTTGTGACTATGTTTTGTCGTATATGGACATTCAGGGACAATGACACATTAGTGGAACCGCTCCTGATTCTGCTAACGTTGTGGGGGATGAGAGTAGATATCAAATAATAAGTCAAGTTTCCTATCCATCATCTCTTGTTTGAACTTCTAGTCTACCATTTCACTTCGCATCTCAAATATGAGCTTTAAGTGGTCCTTGGAGAACCATGCAATATTAGTCTCTCCATCATTAGTGTAGTTCCGGGGAGAAATCTTTGGTTTCCTAATAAAACCACCTTCACAATTGAGATGGATGTCGAGAAAATTAATTAACTTAATCGTTGATCATTAAATCATCAATCCAGGGGTGTAAGCTTAGATATGCCAACATTATATATGTAGAGAATAGAACATAGATGATTGTCTAATCTATGGGAAAGAACATTAAATGAAACTATATTCCTAGAAAATCACAAGAAACATATTCATTGGGCAGCAAAACAAGAAAGTTTCACACTGGCATAGGATACAATATTTTGTTCAAGCATCTCCTAAGAGTTCATGTAATAACTTCTAAGGGAAAATCTTGTTCCCACCTTCAAGTGACATTGTTCTTGTAATGGAAGAAAGAAAACAAAACATATAAAAGGTTATCATACTTCACACGATGAAAATGGAAAAAGGAGATGATTTTTACTAGGTAACAATGATAGCGTTGCAAGAACTGCATAAGAGTCATGGGAACTGAACTAGGAAAAACCCTTATTAGAAATAATCAACTATTAATTCTCCTAATCTACCAAAAACAATGGAAAAGTCATTAAATTAACAACATAATTACTTTTCAAGATCTGGTGATGTTTCCATTAAAAATATTGATAAAGGAATGGTGACAAGATGAAAAGAAAGGGTTAAATGGTAAAAAAGGAAGTACTTGGCAGTGAAAGTAGTGTCAAAATGGAAGCCCAAAGTCTCCCCCACTTCTGATATTTTTCATGTTTTATATACCTGCCTATGGGCATTGCCAATTATCAAGAGAAGAACCCCATTGTGACTTGCACAATGATAAATACACCCCATAATAACATTATCTTGTTGCACAATCACTTCTTGTAAACACAATCAACCATGAAATGTGACACTTGGACAATGGAATTGCAAGGTTGTTGCTTTCTCATAAACATACAAATATTTGGTGAAATATTTGTGCCCACTTGAATCTTGTCCTAAATTTAGTTCTCCAATTCGAGTCATACATTACACAGCAAGGAAATTTCTAAAGAGGTTTCCTGAGCTTTATGTCACAGAATTCAACTAACCTGCTCCCTAATTAAATCAAGGCAAACAAGGAGGAAAGAGATCCCTTGAAATAGTAAACTAAAAATGAAACAGTAAAAGGAGTCCCATTAAAACCAGAAAAATTGATGAATAGACCATTAATATGTTGCTTCAAACTTGGAAATAAATTCTCATCCTTGTTAACAAAATCCCACCTTGATTGAACCGATTCCAAATCTTCATTTCCCTTGAAATGTAGAACAATTCTTTTCAAGAAATATGTACTAGGCTGAAATTTTGTACATCAAAAAAATGGCAACAAATTTGTAGTCATTCACATAATCACAACCTCTCCCCCATGCCCAAGATCTTACATGTCCTCATGCAAATTTCCATGCTTGTGTCTGATGGTGCATTGTATACTCTGTCTTATAACCAAATTCTTTGTGACACCTTTTGATGATAAGCACCAATTATGTTTCTTATATCACATGTTTATGGTATTGTCATAAATGGACACATTTGTAGTTTGATTTCTTTGAACATAGGTATCAATACTTCCATAGAACTCATGCAATGAAAGTAGTAGGAAATTGAATTAGGATGGATTGAAATGGGGAGGGTGAGGAAATGGTTGATGAAGAATGGAGCATGTCTAATAAGTTGTCTAAAGAGACAAAGTGAAATTGTGGTATAAGATATAGGATAAAAATATCAAAGAATTCTCAGGTTTTCCTTCATGGAAGCTCAGTGGGACTAAGACAGTGATGTATGTTGAAGTAGAACCATAGAAGAGAGAGAATTTATAACTCGAGAATGATGTGCACTGGAATCATATCAAAGAAGACTGAAATCAAAGTTGATGTTGAATGTGTTTTTGTCATTTATTGTTGAACAGTTGCCTGGGAGATGACGTTAAAATTTTCATTATTTTTTAATATTCAACTAGGTAGGCTTTCCCAACCATCATTATCAAATGCAAGAATCCCAAGCGTGCGAAAAATCAAATATCCATGACATCCATTACCAAAACTATTTCCAGCACTTGTACCCATATCATTATATGTGTCATGACCACAACATTTACATTATCCTTGCTTTTAACCAAACTGAGATTTCTTCCCCATAGTTTTTTAGCCTCAATCTTATCAAATACTGAGTTTTTCCCTTCCATTAATAGAGTATGCAACATGTTTTAATACAAGTGGATATTTTGGGAGGTATATTAAATGTAAATGTTCTTAAAAAATAATTATTGTTCATGTCATTTTTGTTGATGTTGTAGCTATTGTTACACATCCATTTAGGTGATGCATTTAGATTCGAGAGTTGCAAAATCACCTAGGATTATGTCTCCATAGATGAAATCAGCCAGATTCATTCTACTAACTTCACCGAAATAATAATGCTCCACCAACGTGTCCAAGTCTCAAATTTATTGCAACTCCTGTGGGAAAAATAATTCATCCCTTTGAATTTATTGAAATGCAACCCATTTTTCCTTCTTGGTCATATTCCAATCGTAATGATACAGAGAGGTAGCTCTGTTTAAAAAAAACCAGTCTTTGGATGGCACCAAGGGTTGTGTCAAATTAACAATATCATAAGTATCTTGAAACCCTACCATTTATACCCTTGGCACTGCAACCTTTATATCAGTTCGACACAACAATCAAATGGCGATATAATTACCATCATTGTTGTTATTTTCCTATGCATAAGATCTCAATCCATGAATGCATCTTCAAGTTGTTCAATAAAGTAGCAAGCACATCATGTGGCCCAATTTTCTCTGCAATGTATCGAAATTTGTTCACAGTTTCCCTTCGAAATCCTTTCTTATGGGCTTTCATAATATCTAAAATCTCAAAACAAAATCTCATCCATTCCCTGGAAGAAACAAACCTAGCACCACGATTAGCAACACAATTTCTATTATTTTCTTAAATTTGAGTTAGGCGAGGTAGAAAATATTTGATCATACCAATGACATTGACTATATCTTTTAATTCCCCCAATATATTATGCTCCCAAGTGACAACACCTAAATAACCCAATAGTTTCTCCTCTTGGCATTGCTTCCTTATAACAACAATTGCATCTTGCTTCCTATATTCTTGAAACCAGTCTAGCGTAACTCTGACCACATTTCCATCGAACTTCTTTGCAAAGACCTGCAAATTTTAATGTAGCCCTGGTGGCGTTGAATTCTAGGTGGCTTTCCAATACTCACATTGATGAGGATTCTTGCTGAACAACTGCTTGTTCCCCATTATTCCAAGGTCATAGTTTGGTTGGTACTATCAAGGTTACTCTTCCTCCAAGAAATTATCACTATGAGTGGATGGGTAAGGGGATAGGAGTGTTAGGTGAAGTTGAAAAAAATACAAGTTTGAAGCTCATTTCAAATCCTACAAGTGATTCAAAATGAGGTGGGGAATTTTGACAATGGATGGTTAATTAACATAAGTATGGTGCATGCACATATGAACAAAAACCATCATGGTAATGGGTAATAATTATATATTATGGGTGGTAGTAAGTTCGTAAGGTGGCAAAGGAATAAGGCGAATATTTAGGAAAATATTGGGTATGGGTGGAGAATACAATAAGGGTAAAGTAGGAAATGTCATATATGATGATTAATATAATAAATGGTCTTAAAGGCTATGTTGCTTATAACTTTCCATGTTCTTAATAAACTAGAAAAAATTAAAAGGTTGACTTGTTACCTCAATTTACCTTAGTTTATGTTGGAGTTGATGAATATAGAGAAGGAATTGAACCTGAGTTTTCATACTTTGAGTTGAACCAACTGAGTGTTGATGTTGAAAGTGATCAATTGTTGATGTTGGCATGGATTGTTGGGCCAATATAAAAAAAAATGATTGATGTTGTTGATGAAAACCAGTTGAGAGGCTAGAGTTACTTGGGAAACTCTAGATTATTTCCATACAAACTTGGATTGTAGAACAAATTCAAAATAACTTGTTATAGGTCACCCTATAACTAATATAGGGATATTATAACTATTGAAGACAATTTTTACAGCACTACATGAAATTGATGAAACTGCTACAGATATGAATTTTGAAGTGGGTGTTGAAAGGATGAACACTGAACATCTGTACCAACATCAATTTTGGAACATTTAAAGCTAATAAGGGAACAAAGTGGGCTAAGATGATGAAATTATTTTGAAATGGTGATGTTGAAGTTTATATGTGCCTAAAGGTTGGAAGTGAAATTTTGCACTCTGGCCCTGATTTGTTAACAATAATAAATCAAGTATAAATGAGAAAAAAAAAATGCTTGTTGAAGAAGTAAATAAACTTATTCTCTAATGCTGGAAATGTTGAAATCTGGAAGACTAAATGGACTGTCCGGAGATGAAAAAAGAAATATACCTTGTGTATCAACCCTTACCTTTATTGATATACATTGCATGCTACTATTGGATAAACCACATAATCTTCATCTGCAACTTGAACCTATGGTACAATTATTTCCATGTGAATTAATGTGTTTAAGTTGAGCATGGGAAGAAATCATTGGATTACCAACCATTAATGTATGTCATTAACCAATGCGATAAAAATCACCATTAATGTCAATGAGTGTCAAGGTACCTTAGTACATATTGCTAAGTATAAATAAAGGAGTTGGAGTCGAGTCACCTACAAGATTTGACAATCATAGGACATTGATGTATTCCCACTGATGTCAACGAGAGAACCTTCCATTGATGCATGCAAGTCTCAAGGTACTAAAAGAAATCCCTAGCCTTGAACCCAGATAATGTGTTGAGGTTGATGGGTCAAGAATTGTTAGTAGGAGGTCCTTAATGCATCCCACATCAACTAACACGAGCATAAAACCAAAATTATTTGAAGTAGACCAACAATTGTATGCATAATTTATTGAGAACTTTGCCATCCGATAACATGGTTTTCAAGAAAAGTTCATTTCTAACTGTGCTAGAATCCCAGTTTTTGGTGTTAGACTTATTTTTCTCTTTACTATTTTATTTATTCCTTTATTTTTCTACCCTACCCTACTACTTTTGGAAAAAAACATTTCCTCATGTGTATGAGTGTTTCCAATGAAGCCATGTGTGCAACAAGATTTTAGTTAAACTCATATTTAGATTTGAGAAGTATACCTCAATGAGTATCGGGATATGAGAAGCCAAATACTCTAGAGGAAATGATGCCAAGAATTATTGAAGGATGCAGTAGTACTACAGTCAGATGATTGTTTGGAACCAAGTTTCGATGGGATTTTTGTCTTCTTGGTTCTCTGGTTCATGAGTAGCTATTTCCATGTCCTCCTTTGTCCTTCCTTGCAGACCTCCTAATATTCTATTATTTCTCTCTTGGATTCATGAAGGATCTGATGATAGGAATGAAGGAAATTCCTTGATCCCAGGTGTTGGAAATACTAAAACAACTGAGAGGGGGGGGTGAATCAGTTGTTTATAAGCTTAAACAATTTTACACCTTCTTAACAATTATTAATATTTCTTCATGTGTCATCAAGCAACATACAGCATATGGAAAGTAAGAGTAAAGATCACCAGTCACACATAAAATACACACAGAGACAGATTTTCACGAGGAAACCCATAAAGGGAAAAAACCTCTTCTTCTTCGAAATGATAGGCAATCTTTTTTTTCAGTTCTGTACATCATCTATAATTGAGCACCAACTCAATGTGAGGCTGCTACCTCTGTTTTACAAGCTGCAACTTGTTTGAGAGCTCCAACTCTCTGGTTTCTCTAGCACCCACTAGAAGGAAGCACCAACTCCCT
>ML776671.1:756056-779680 GCA_009831015.1 Picea engelmannii | reverse complement strand
CATATTCATTAATGAAGATGAAGGGGAAATTCAAATTTTATGATCAGAAAAAATAAATAAGTGGAAGAGTTGTAATTGTTGGCAGTTAAATAATGTGAAAGGTCTTACTTGTTTTATAAAAGGAAGACCATTGAATGCAAGAGGGACTTTTTCCCATTGTAGCTTTGGATGGTACTATTATATCTAATTCAATAAAGAGAAGAAGGAATTTTGGGATCATAAATGTTTCCAACTGTATATGAGACTATTCTACATGTGTTATTCCATGGGTTTCTTGAATGATTTGTTATATGAACTATTTATGTACATGTTATTTAATATGCTTATGCATTTATGATTTCTAAGGGATACAATGGTAATGTTATAGGTTCAATCTATAACTATTTGTGATTCAACTTGTATATTTATTTTTTTAATATATTATTGATTGACATGAACTATTTATGAAGTCTGTGATACCATTTTATGTTGTGTCTATCTGTTATAATTGCTCACGTGGGATAGGTTAGAAATAGTTAGATTAGATAGTTTGCATTTGTTTTAATTAGATTAGATTTATAATTAATTAGAATTCTTTAGGGGACAATTTATTGTCTTTCCCTTTTTCTTCTTGTAATTCGTTGTGGCAACCAAGCCCACATACCAGTCAAAATTTTCCATCTCAAACGAGAGTGATTCTAATTGGGACTCACCATATGAAATTTTCCCTTACCTACTTAACATGAAATTTGGTCCCATCAATAGCTTGGAGTTGAAGGACTACAACCTTGGATGAGGACTCAAACCTTTGGTGAAGAAGGTGTTGCTTCATATTCAAAGGTATATCTTTACTCGTTGTACTTTTTATGATGAATCCATAGATCTCTATTCCCTTCCTACTACAATTTGGTGTTCAAATTTGTATTGAATTTTGTTGTTGAATGAAAGTTTATATTTCCACGAGTTAGTGATATGATGAATTATTTAAATTGAATTGTTAATATACCAAAAGTATTTTGAAGGAAGGTTTGGTTTCCTTATTGTATGTAGGTATCATAGTTGGTTGGTGTTGATCATTGTTGTGATTGGGCTTATGCAGAAAGATAAATGACAGGTTATATAAAAACCAATGATTTTTCCTTTGTACATCACCTACTTCTTTCTTTTGACTATTTGATTCATAGAATAGGGAAATTTTATTTTTTACTTGTACCACATATAGGAGTAAAAATCACGTCAACACAACTTCGTCATTAAGTCATGGATATTGTTCCTCAAACTCAAGAAAATCAACACAAATCGATAAGAAAAGAGTTACTCATTATTTTCAAGTTGAATATAAAGTTCATTTGTACTTAGCAATAAAAGATTGAAGAAAAATACTCATCATAAACTAAAGCATTTATGTTATGGTCCCATACAAAATCAATTAGCATATTGGTAATAATTCCTTCAAAATAAATCTTCCTTGTCATTAGACATCCACCACATGTGCAATGCATATTTGCTAAGTTATAAGAAGACTATATTAAAAATTGGCATTTAACATCTCACATATTTTTCTAGAGTCATGATAACCTTTAGAGGAAGATACAATTTTTAATGTCAAAATTGAAATACAAATACTTCTTTTCCTTCATATTAGGTTTCCAAGCATGGACAATTTCCAGATCAAGTTAAATGGATTTCATAATCGTAACTTTAGCATAAATTTCCATATTTGTGGAAAGCACTATAATCCAATGCCTTTTATTTTGGCAGGAATAATGAATTCTCTTGAGACATAATGGCTAACTCCATACTTTGAGGACATTCTGATCAAGTCCACCATTATGTTTTATTTGTCTATATAAATAAGTTTATTAATATATTATTTTGTTGTAATGTTTTGATTATGCACTGGATAAGTTGAAAATTAAGTGAAGACACTTATTATATAAGGATTTTGATAAACTATATATAGATATGCCATATTCCATTGCTCATCAAATACAAGTAAATATTTTGTTTTACATCTATATGAATCTTTTGAATCATTGTCCCTCTTTTTTTTCTTCGATGGTATTTTCTCACCATATTTGAAATTTGAACTCCACTGGCCATTTGTCTTGTGAGTACATATCTCTTAGTGCATTATGCATTTTGGACACTTTTCCTATCCATATCCCACACTATAATAGTACAATTTCTTCATAAAATACCTTAGTGAACTATCTAAGCCATTAATAATCTTGTTGGTAAAGGATGCTTTGTTTGCATGAATGGGGGAAGTGCAAAAATGCTTTCCAAGCATTGAATAAGAGATTGATAACAACTATTGTGCTTAGTGTTGGAACATCATGCATTGATGGTTCATCACACATATCCTAGGTTTAGTTGGTCGAGAGTTCGACCTTCATCTGAATACAATCGATTGGATGATCAACCAACACACCACACTAGTTGGTCGAGTAATCGACGTGCCTATCGATCGGATAGTCGACCAGCAGTCAAAGATAGTCGGGCAATGGATTGACCAGCCCAACAATTGACTATGATTTGGACAGATATTTGGTTGGGTTGAGTCCTATCGAGCCGACTCAACAGAGCGGATTCTATGGAATCAAATCTAACTATCGATGGTTACATGTGAAGAAGATATTTTGGCTTCTATGGAATCTGGTTAGATCTTGAGACTATAAAAGAAGACCCCTTCGGTCATTATCAAAAAAGTGAATTGATATTGTCCAATAGATCATGTGGATCAATATTTGCAATATGAACTATGATTTTATGATCACAATGTGCTCTAATTAAGTGTTGTAACAGTGTATTTTTCACCACCTTTGTTTTTTGAAAATTCCCCCCCTCTTCGATTATCTGCAATACTATGTTCTCTATTTCATGTCGTGTTCCACCTTATTCCCCAACATGGTACCAGAGCCGATGGTTTAAACCTCGACTTGTTATCCATAAACCTTGCTCATTCAGATATATTGTTTGATCGACTCTAGGTCAGTGGTTTGCCAGTTGGAACTTACTGAAACAAACCAGTTTGTTTAGATATCAAATATGGCTTCGAAGATTGATCATATTGTTCTGAACGGATCAAATTATGCAGTGTGGGCTCCAAATATGGAAACCTTATTGAAGAGTATGGGATTGTGGCGGTATACCAAGGTTGTGATTCCAAATCCAACAAATGATCAGGTGAAGCTTGTTGTTGATGGAAAGAAGGATGAGGTTATGGGGGTCATCACGACCTACATATCGCGGGAGATACAATTTCACCTCAGTGGAATCAACTGCCCTCATTAGGTATGGAAGAATATGAAGACCTTGTTCAACTAATTCGACGTGAGCCATGTCATGTAGTTGGAGAAAGAGTTGATCTCTCTCAATCCTCTTTCCTTTGAGAGACTAGAGGACTATTTGGTACATGTCAAAGAACTCCAATTGAAATTGGGAGAACATGGAAATAATTATCAGAAGAAGTATGGACAACTCATTCAGTTGATCCTAATGAATTTGAGAACACCATTCAACGTTTTCGTGTCAACTTTCCACACCAACTAGAAAGAACAAAATGAAGATGGTAATTATTACAACTTTGAATTTTTCTGTGAAATTTTTATTATCGATCATCATATATTACTTGAATAAGGTAAGATTGGTGGTAAACACCAGGCCCACTTGCTCAAGGGTAAGGGCAAGATGGATTCCAAGAATAGAGTGCAGTGTGACAGGGATGATTTTAAGGATGGAAATTTGTTTCAAAATGTAGAAACCTTAGCGAATCTTACTAATCCTTCATATGCCACCTATAAATGTTTGGCGATATTTTTGTAAAAATATTCAAAGTTATAAGGATTTTATATAGTTTTTATAATTTTTTGGCGATTTTTAAGGTAAAATAATTTTATCCTATAGAATTTGGGCAAATAATTTTTAAAATAGTGAATCTCGTTTGTGGAAAAACCATGGAAAATTAGCCCATGAGTGAAATTTAGCCCCTAAAATCATCCATGAACTGTCTTATGCTTCTACACAGAAACCTACATACCAATTAGGGACCCCAGGGACAACCATAACAAATTCAAAAGAAGAAGAAAAGTCAGTATTGTGGAAAGACTAGACATGTGGAGAAGAAATTCTTTAAGAAGAGAGACAATTTAGAGGAGAAGGTTAAATGACTTGAAGGAGAGGTGTCGGTTGACCCATTGATAATTTCACCTTACAAGTCGGGACTTCTCAAGATTTGATGTCTTATACTGCATAGAATGAATGGGTTTTCGACTCTAGGTGAACTCATCATGTAATACCCATAGGATGAACCCCAAATTGTAATTGTAAATGTAAAAATTCTTATAAGCTAGTGAGCTGTTGATATAATTTTGCATGCACCTTACATGGTATAGTGCACACATGTATTTTGCGCCAAAATGATGAAGTGTGCACATTCCAGGATACTGTGCGCAACAAAATTAAGTGTGTGTGATTTTTAGGCCAGAGAGCCTTTTGTGTATATGTTGTGTTTTATAGTCTGGTGATCCAATTAGTATAAGATAGGAGGCTTATGTGTTGAATTAGGCTAGAGAGCCTAGATGCTAAAGGCCAATGAGCTTATTTTTGTATATGTCTTATCATTAATATAATACATCATTGCATGTAGACTGACCACAATAAAAGAGTATGGGGGACTAAACTCCAGTAGTTAGGGAAAGGGGGAGGCTAAAAGTTAAGTATAAGGGGATAAGCTAGGGAGCTTAAGCCAAAAATGAATATTATATTAATATTCCTTAAAGTATAAAGTTTGGATAATTATTTTATCCTAAGTTCTAAGGATGGGGACAAGTGGGCTAAAGTAGCTCTCAACATGACAAGTGTCAAGTTGGGAACATGCATACATATAGTCTGGACTTAGTTCATTTTCAGAATCATTCATTCATTTATCCCATCAACAAGCACTTACTCATTCATTTGTCCTTCATACCTTCTTGTACCTGTTTCCATACATGTACCCATATGCGTACCCATACATGTATCTGTACATGGTTAGCTTGGGAGTTGGACTGAAGAAGCGGGTTGTCAGGCCCGTGGGATATTTAAGAGGTAGGTTGTCAGGCCCATGAGAAATTTCTCTCTAGGTCAGAGAATTGTTGGGAATGATTTCCCGAAGGTGCTAAACTACAACTATAGGGCTCTAAGACTTCTTGTCTGGCCTGTTGTTGAATCCCTGGAAGGGAAGTGGGGCAGCCAGGGGACTGTTGAGCAGAGAAGGAGCACACTTCGTGGGGTGGGACAGACATGTGGGGAATTAAGGACTATAGGCTATTAGTTTGAGTTGGCACCTGTGACGGAGTATTTCCTGTTGTCTAAGATACATGATCATGGTTAGGAATCCCTTTACCCGAGTGGAGTTTCGTCCTAGCTCGAGGGTGACCCACTACTGAGAGTGATGAGTTGCGTGGTCTAAGACTGGGAGGTTCATGGAAGTTCTACACACAGTTGGTGATATTCTTACCAAGATAAGTGTCAATTGTGTGTTAAATTACATGTTGCATTATTATTTATGTCTTTATTTTTATTGGTTTTTCATGTGTGTGGTTTATACCTGTCTTTATATTTATGGGTATTTCATGTCTATGTTGCATGTATATGTTACTATTTTTTTTTTTTTGACAGAAACGTTTAGCGGGATTTGTATTACTTGTGGACTAGCCACGGCTCGATTACAAAATGGCAGAGATTCACTGAGCAACTGCCTACAATAAACTAAGTTGCACTACTAAAATTTCCAGATTTAACAAACACCCCTGAAGGCGGTTCGGGTCTACTGAGAACAGAATTATTTTAAAGCCCTGGCTTCTATACAAAATGCCAGGATGCTTGAAAGGGAAATCGCTACTGACCAAGAGACTGACTACTCTTTGGGATCTTTCCCCCATTGGATGTTTAACTTAGACATTTTGCCTTCCAGTTGGCCGATCCTTTCTTCAAACTTGTCTTTTGGGCTCTTCATCTCCTGGTGTAACTTGCCAAGTTCCTCTGTGAATCCAATTTTTACAGTAGAGATATCCTCCTCTAGTTGCTCCAGCCGTCGGCCTGCCTCTGAGTCTAAGTTCTCCAGGAAATCGAGTTGATATTGGAGTGACTGCTTCAAGCCCTCCAGCGTTTCATCTAGTTGTTTCAATCGCTCCTCAATGGTGAGGTTTCGGCTGGAACTCGTGGCCATCTCTCGTCCTCTAGTTCGCGTGCTCTGAGTCCTCTCCTTTGACTCTTTTCTCAGCTAATTATGGGTTTGTTCTCAGGATGAGGGTGCGGGCGAATTTAATATTGCCTGCCCTGCACTCATCATTTCGCCCCTCTCTGCTTTTCCCAAGAGGTATGGGGGGATGATCTTGCTGTCTCCTCTGTGTAAGAGATCTAATCCTTTTTGGGTCGTCCTCTGCCCGCTTTGTCTTGTCCCACGCTCCTTCATTGGTTAATGCCTGGCATTGTCGACTTGGTCTTGTCCCCTTCTTTGCAAATTGCATGAGCTTTCATTTGGGTTGAGGCGGGTCAAGGTAGATCCACCGTGGTTAGCTGACTGTTTGCACTCATGCATCCTTGTTCCAGCATAGTGCCTCTATTTGCCTCCTCATCCGCTTCTTTATTCAACTCTCGCAGAACATGGAACACTTGATATGAGTCAAGCCATTTAAGGAGGAGGCGCATCCTAGCCAACAAATTATTGAGCCATGCACTTTGAGTTTTCGTAGAGAGGGCTATGACACAGATTAACATTCGGGAATCTCCTATGATAATCAGATTTCAGATTCCATTTCTTTTGGCTTGGCACAGGCCTTGCCACAAAGCCATTGCTTCTGCATGGCTGTTGGTGTCAATGCCTAAGCCAATGGCATATTGCACCATGACTTCTGCATTTGGATTTACAATTATTCCTCCTCCTTCTGCTTGGCCTGGATTTCCCTTTGAGGCTCCGTCAAAGGACAGGATGCAGGCTCTCCTTTCCTTTTTCCAATTGTCAAATTCGTTCCTTCCTGTCCTTATTTCCCAATTCTCTTGAATTATGGTGTTGACTATGTTCCCAGTTTTCAATTGAATTCAGAATTGGCCCAGCCAAAGCTCTTCTTTTTCTTCCAGCTCCCTACCATATTGAGGATGTCGGTGAGTACTAGCCCATTCGCCAAAGAGAGCTCTGATCTTTTCACTCACAAGTGGGGTGCTTCTTTTCTTATCCCTGAAAACTCTATTGCTTCTTTCTAGACAAATCCCCCAAAGGATAAACCTTGGGATTGCTCGCCAAAGCCCCGAGCCATAGCTTTGCTTCTTCAATTGGAAAGGGTAAAGGGTTGTCCAGTTTTGGAGAAGGGACTTAATATCTTGGGGAATACGTAGGTTCTTTTGCAACCCAACCGCCAACTTCCAAACTTCTTTTGAGTAGCTACAATTAAGAAGAAGGTGATATGAGGTTTCCTCGGCTTGTTGACACAAGGGGCACCTGAAAGGGCCCTCCCAACCTTTCTTTTGGAGGTTCTCCCCTATTTGGATACTGCTATGACTTAGAGCCCATAGGAACAGGTCTATTTTGGGAATGGATTTTATGTTCCAGATGGATTTCCAGAGGGACGGGTTGGGAGGAACATGAGGGATGTTTCGGAAGGTGTTGTATCCCAACGAGGTGGAGTAGGGATTCACATTATTCCCCCAACCTCTCTCATCTTTGCCTTTTTTTTAATGGGGGATTTCTCCTGCAAACTGAGCTTTAGGGAGCACCAATCATTTTCTAAGTCCTGGGGCAGATTGCCCACTTCCCAGCCTTGCCATGGCTTGCTGCTATCATCCCCCATGTAGAGATGTCGTAGAGCGTCTTTAGATTTTTCCCGTCCATCCATCCTTTTAGTCGTTGCAGGTCTTGACTTCATTCCAGAGGTGGGTCCCCTAGAATGGAGTCCTGCCAGATTTTAATCTTTTTCCCATTTCTCGGCACCCAGGTAAGGTGAGGAGTGAAAAGGTCCAAGGCTTTTTTGCAAAGAGCGAAGATTGGGGACCCCTTAGCCTCTCTACAGGGGTTTTCTATGCACCTGCTCCTTGCACCTCTGAAATATTTCTTCCATAGTGCTTCCTTGCTCCACGCGATGTCCCCACTGACGATGTGCCATAGAAATTTTGCCCCTAGAGCTAGGTTCTGTACTTGGGTGTTTTTAAAATTGAGGCCTCCTTCCAAGAGAGGTTTGGAGATTTTGTCCCAGTTTATAAGGTGAATTCTCCTGCCTGTTTTCTTCCCCCCTTCCCACAGGAAGCTTCTCTGCATTGCCTCCATTTTTTGAATTGTAGAGCTTGGAGCTAGCAGCAAGGAGTTCTTGTAGATGGGTACACTTGCCAAGACGGACTTGATTAGGACTATCCTCCCTGCTAGATTTAGCCAATTCTCCCCCTAAGAAGAAATTCTCTTTTTTAATTTTTCTAGTAAATGGTTCCATTGTGAGGCCCTTGGAGCAACTTTGGAAATAGGGATTCCTAGGTAGGTGAAGGTCTCCCATTTGGTGTGCCCTTCCATCCCCAAAACTCTGGAAATTCCCAGCATCTCTTTGGGTGTAATGTTCCAACCATAAATTTTACTTTTTGATTGACTTATCTTGCCTCCTGACACTGCAGCATATGCATCCAGCTCCTCTTTGAATCTTTTTGCAACTAACAGACTTGCCCCACCTAGCAGCACGGTATCGTCCGCAAATTGCGCATGGTTGATTTCCTTCACACCTTGCGCTATTTTTAGTCCTTGGAGATTGCTTTGGGTTCTCGAAGTTTCCAGCTGGTAGCTCAGAACTGAGGCTTGGATTGCATAGAGTAGGGGCGAGAGAGGGCATCCTTGCCTTAAGCCCCTAGTCGCTTTGAAAAAAATTGTTACTCTTCCATTTACCATGGGGGCTATCCATGGCGATCCTATGCATGCTCTTATCCAATTCACAAAGGATTGGTCAAATCCGAACTTCTTCATTACCTCAAATAGGAAATTATGATTAACTCTGTCAAAAGCGTTTGCAAGGTCTAGTTTAATAATCATACCTTTATCTTTCCTGCGTAGACTTGAGTGAAGCGCTTCTTGCACCAGGATTATGTTGTCTGCTATTTGTCTTCCTTTGATGAAGCCTCCCTGGTTCTCTAGAACTATTAGAGGAAGAACGTTTTTCAATCTGTTTGCTATGACCTTGGTAAGAATTTTGTAACTTGTATTACAGAGGGAGATCAGCCTGAATCGGCTAAAGCTAAGCGATCCTTGCTCTTTAAGGATGAGTGCCAGGAAGGCTGAATTTGTGCTGCCTCCTAGCTTGCTGCTCGCTTGTGATTTCCTTATCATTTTGGTTAGGTCCGATTTGATTATTTCCCAACATTGCTGAAAGAATCTGGCAGTAAATCCATCCAGTCCAGGGGCTTTATCCAGATGCATTTGGTCCACCGCCTCTTTTATTTCTTGCTGTGTGACTTCCCCCATGAGCTTGAGATTGATATCTTCTTTTATTAGATTTGGAACAATGGATAGGGGGTACATTTGAGGGTCAATGCTTTCCCTTTGTGTTTCTAAGTAGAGAGTGTTGAATGTTTCAAAAGCTACCTGCCTAATGCCCTCTGGCTCAGAGATTGTAATGTTTTGGACTTGGATTTCTGTCACAGCCTTATAGTGTTTCCTTGCTTCCGCTTGCTTGTGGAAATAGCTAGTATTTTTGTCTCCTTCCTTCAGCCAAAGACTTCGAGACTTCTGCCTCCAGTATCCTTCTTCATCTCTGCAGGCTTTGTGCCATTGCGTTTGAAGTTGTTCCTCATTGAGTAAGTCTTGTTGAGTGATCTCCTTCTTTTCCAGAGTGAGCTGATGACTTTCCATACGCCTTTGAGCTTCTAATCGCAGGGCGATTGGATTATATTGTTTTTTTTCCCATTCTTTTAGCGCAACCTTTAGCCTTCGCAATTTTTCCTCACAACTATAAAACGCAGAGCCATTGACCTTGCTTGTCCAAACGTTGGAGACTTTATGCAGAAAGTATTTATCCTGTATCCATGAGGGATTGAATCTGAAGGGGATGGGCCCCTGGCCTTGGTCCTTCCTTAGCTCTAAGATAATTGGTTTGTGGTCAGAGGTAATGTGGGGGAGGATTTTTGAAGAGGCTATAAGCCCAAGGGACAAGAACGAGATTTGGACAAGGAATCTATCTAAACGGGCAGCGATATGCCCCGGGCCTACTCTTTTGTTGGTCTAGGTGTAATGTCCCCTGGTTGGCTTAATGTCCATTAAATCCCATGCTGAGATTAGGTCCTCCACCCATTCTCTAGCTAGGTCCCTTACGATAGATCCTCCCCATTTTTCTTCTTGGGCCAAAATTACATTTAAGTCCCCTCCTAGTATGTTGTTTTCTAGCTCATTATCTGTTAAATAGTCTAGAAGGGTTTTCCAGCAATTCTTTTTTTCATCTATATGTTGTGGGACGTAGATATTAAAGAGACTTATCGTTTGTCCTAACTCCCTTTGGAGAAGTTGGGAGAAGATCCAATGCATGCAAAGGTCTGAGCAGATCAGATCTATTTTGGAGGCGTTCCACAGGGTGTAGAGTCCTCTTGACGCGCCTCTGGCGTTTTCGGCTAAACCCTGGCTGCTTTTCCATACGTTTTTTGAAACTTTCATAGAATCCTATTGACTCATCTTGGTTTCCTGGATAAGTAGGATGTTCGTTTTCGTTGCTCTGAGTATGTCCCTGAGAGCTTCTTCCTTCCTTTTACTACCTAGACCCCTACAGTTCCAGGAAGTTAACTTCATTGAGTACTTTGTGGAGGGGAGTGGCCTCCTTGGGAGGCCTTGGCCAGCTTCCTAGTTTTCCTTACTCTGATCATTTGCTTGATAGTTGGTTGTTCTCCTTTTAGGACGTCCTTATAGGTTTCCTGGTCTTGTTCCGCTTTTTTGGATTTCCTACCTCTCCCCGGCTTCTTTGGGGTGTCCCAGGCTTCACTCGCTCCTTCTGATTCATTTCCTGATGAGATCTCTCCCTCCTCGATGCCTTGAGCCTCCCCGTTCCTTGGTGGGGAGATGGGTTTCTCCACTTCTTCTATTGTTTTTTGGGTTCCTCCGGTATCCTGGGTTTGGCCGCCTCTTTCTTCTTCAACTTGGGCGTATTTTCTTGGATTCACCGTTTCACCTTCATTTCCCAGTGCTTTGAAGCTGTTTGTCTTCTCTCTATTTCCAGGGTTGTCTTGATCGGGAGATGGATTTTCCCTTCTTGGGCCTTTGGACTTCGACCTTCCTTTCCGTGGTTGCTGCCAACCTTCCTCACCTGCTTTCTCTATGCTTGGGGCTTTTGGACAATTTCTCTGAAAATGTCCATATTCATGACATCCTCTGCATTTGAACGGGAGCTTCTCATAGTCCAATTTTTGTAGGTGTTTCCATTCGCCTACCTTTAGTTTTACCGCTTCCGACAAGCCTATTTCCAAGTCAACTTCCACACAAATTCTTGCACAGGAATATTGGTCTTTTGGATCGGCTCTGTCAATGTAGTGCCCTAGTCCGTTCCCAATAGCTTGCAACGACGAGGAGTTCCAGCAGTGGATTGGCAGATTTGGGAGTCTGACCCAAACCGGGACGTCTTTTGGCACTTTCGAAGCTGGATTGAAGTTTGGAGTCCATCGATTCAGATAAAGGCCCTGTGTGCCCATGAAGTATGGACCGTTCCTGAAGATTAAATCGCGGTCCTCCTGGGAGATGAATTCGAAAATATAGTAGCCCCTTCCAACCGCGTAACAAGTTACACTATTTTTGATTAATGGCCGCCAGTTCCTTTGGATCCAATTGTCTATTGTCCTGGCTAAGGGCCAAAGGCCCATGAATTGACCTACCAACCCTCGGTCTGAGAGGGAGAGTGCTACCTTCAGTGGTTGTTCCGGGGGGAGATTGATCTCTGGAACATCCTCCAGTTTTTTTACAAAACTTGGTGCTTCTGCTTGGGGCGCTTTCTTTCTGCAAGCTGTGATTAGCTTCCTAAAGGATGTGGTTGGGGAGGGAGGGGACGGCGGCTCCCCTCTGCCCTGGTTTGGCATGGATGCGAGAGAGCACGAACCCTAGGTTAATGCTTTACCTGCACGTGCGCGCTGAATCCACTGTTTTTTCCATATGTTTTTACCATGTTACCATATATGTTACTCTTATTTCCGTATGAATCTGTGCATTTACAGAATGCATTTGTCTGTTTTAAGTTTTATATATAAATTTCCACAAGAGTTCTGTGTGTATATGTTTTAATTGCATGTAGTTCGAAAAATTTATGTGGCATAGCTCAATTGGATGTTGGGTATGTTACAGTATGGTATCAGAGCATGAAATATTTTTGGTGGCATGACCCAGTGTGGGTGGCTGTGTATGTTACACATCATATGGCCAAGGATGCCACTCTATTCATGAAATTGAATAAAGATGAGGAGAGTAAAATCTATGTTGTTGATGATTTTTCTCTGAATGTTGTTGGTCAAGGTGATGTAGCTTGTTGATATGGGAAGATTGCTGACATCTATCATGAGCCAAATATTAGTGCCAATTTGTTGTATGTTTCTCAATTGACACAAGTAGGTAAGATTGTGTAATTTTGGATGGATCGGTTCTATGTTCATGTTTTAAAAAAATGCAAGTTGATTGTTGTTGGAAATATTCTCGACCTAAAGGACAGTTTGTACAAGTTTCGTTATTCAACTCGACCTGAATCCGAATCGACCACGCTTGTTTATCACACTGATAAGAGAATTTGAATTTGGCATGAACAACTCATACATCTAAATTTCTTAATTTTGCAGGCACTGACAACTCAGAACATAGTTGTTGGTTTTCTAAAGGTGTTTCCCCCTCAAGGACTCTGTAATGGTTATATGCTTGGGAAGCATCATCAAGAACCATTCAACTCTGTAAAAGTGTGGCGAGCACAAAACCTACTGGAATTGGTTCACAATGATGTCTGATACATCAATCTACCTTCACTCCCAAGTGAAAGTACATTTTGACTTTCATTGATGATTTCTCTCACTTCACGTGGGCCTTTTTCATGAAGAATAAGAATATTTTCTTTGATAAGTTCAAATAATTATGGGAATTTGTTGAAAATAAATGTGGTTGACCCATCAAGTTCTTGAGATTCGACAATGGTGGTTAGTATTTCAATCAACCTTTTGAAGAATAGCTACTACAATTTGGTATTGACTGGAATAAGTCAGTTCACCTCAACAAAATGGAGTTGTAGAACACAAGAATCGGACGTTAATAGAAATGGATAGATGTATTTTGTAGGCCAAATACCTACCACCTCACTTCTAGGCTGAAGTGGTATATTGTGCATATTATTTACTCAATCACATATTGACTCGATTTGTTCCTTGCATGACTCCAGTCGAATGATGGTATGGGAAGAAGCCTCCAATCGACCACCTTTGTGTAGTTGGATGTGTTTCCTAGGTTCACATTCTTGATGATTGCAGAAAGAATTTGGATTCAAATATTCATGCTTACATCATGATGGAATACTCTGAAGAGTCGAAATCCTATCGCCTGTTTGATCCTGTCAAATAAGAATTCATTGTCAAACATAATGTTTGGTTTGATGAGAATTATTCTAGCGTTAATTTGTTTAATTCATATTCTAGATTCCTATAAGATGATCCCTTTGATGTTGTCTCTAACACTGGTACTCATGTTCCATTCTTCAATTCATTGACTGGAAAGTCAAATTTTCTTCCTATTTCGAATCGATTGTTGACCTCTGATTCGACTTGTTCGCCATCTTCCATTTTGACTAGTCCTCCAACCGAAGATCCTCTGACTTCTAATTGACCTAATGAAGTGAATTAGGGTTCTCATGTCTCTTGTATGTCCCAATGGGCTGCCAAGACAATTGAATTTGTTGGAGCTTATGTCATATATGCCTCCTGGGAATGACAACCTTGAAGTCAAAATCAACATACCAATGTTTCCTTGATGACTCATGTTCATGAAACCTTAGATCATGTTACCTACTCCAATGCTAAAGGACAACCTAAATGGGATCAGATCATGAAGAATAAAATCGATTCCTTATCGAAGAATCATACTTGGGACTTGGATCCCCAACCACAAGGAAAGAACATTGTGAAGTGTCGATGGGTCTATAGGACCAAATTTACCTTTGAAGGTGTTGTTGAGTGACATAAAGCACACCTCGTCGTGAAGGGATTTTCTCAACAAGAAGGCATCGGCTACACTAAAACATTTTCCCCTGTTGCAAAGATGAACTATGTTCGACTGATTCTTTCCTTTGCTACTCATTTTGAATGGAAAATCCATCAAATGGATGTGAAGAGTGTCTTTCTTCACGAAGACCTATCTGAAAAAATTTGCATGGAACAACCACATGGTTTTGTGATGGATTCAAATATAGTTTTTTTACTCAAGAAGTCACTTTATGGTTTGAAGCAGGATCTTCGAGCCCGGTATGCTAAGATCGGCATTTTCTTTCTTCAACTTGGTTTCAAACGGTGTGAATCTAATCATATCTTGTATGTTCTCCACACCAATGGAGACACTTTGATTTTTTTTGTATACATCGATGAATTACTCACCACTGGAAATAATAATTCTCTCATATTTAGATTGAAGAAACAACTTGTTGGCTCCTTTGATATGATAGATCTTAGCACTCTACATTATTTTTGGGTCTTCAAGTATTAGCACTTTTTGATGGATTTTTCATTTCTCAGTCTAAATATGTGATGGATCCATTGATACGTTTTAAGGTGGCCAATTGCAAGCCTTGTGCCACTCCTTTTCAACATGGAGTAAAGATTACTAAAACCTATCAAGCATTCGATGTTGATGCTACACTTTATCGATAATTGGTCGACAGTCTGATTCATATTACTCATAGTCGACCTGAAATTTCCTTTCTTGTTAGTGTGGTTTCTTGGTTCTTGCAGGACCCCAAATAAATCCACTGGAAAGAAGTCAAACGTTTTTTTCTTGTCTGAAGGGTACCACTAATTTTGGTATCAAATATTGTTGTAGTTCAGATTCGCTAGTCGGCTACACTGACTCTGATTGGGCTGGTGATGGTGATGATCAGAAGTCCACTTTTGGATATGTGTTTTGCTATAGCACTGGAACTTTGGTGTGGTCATGAAAGAAACAAAAGTTCATCTCTTGTCTACTATAGAAGTAGAGTATCATGGCATCATTCAAGAAAGTACTGAAGGAATTTGGATTCGCCAAAATTTGGGAGAACGTGGCCTTCCTATTCAGACCTCGACTACAATGTACTGTGATACCAAAGTGCCATACATGTTGCTGGAAATCTTGTTGCTCACAGTAATATGAAGCATGTTGAGATCCACACTCACTACTTGAGATAGTTGGTTCATGATAAAGTTGTCTCTCTTGAATATTGCAGAACAAAAGATCAAGTTGTTGATATCTTCACCAAACCTTTAGTTGAACCCACATTTATCAAGATTTGCACAATGTTTGGGCTTCAGGAAACTGTAATTATGGGGGGGTTTCCTAGTGATGTCATTTCACCTCTTGAAACTCTAGAGTTGGTGTTGATAGGGGGTGTTGGAACATCAAACATTGATGGTTCATCACACTTCTCCTAGGTTTAGTCGGTCGAGAGGTTGACCTTCATCTGGATACAATCAGTGAGACGATCAACCAACACATCACATGAGTCAGTTGATTAGTCGATGTGCGTGTCAGTCGGACAATCAAACAATAATTGAAGATAGTCGAGCGATGGATCAACCAACCCAACAATCGACTACGAGTTGGACAGATAGTCAGTTGGGTCAATTCCTGTCGAGCCGACTCGACAGAGAAAATTTTGTGGAGACAACTCTAACTCCTGATAGTTACATGTGGACAAGAGCTTCCAACTTCTATGGAAGTTGGTTAGATATTGAGACTATAAAATAAGACCCCTTCGTTCATTATCAAAAATGTGAATTGATATTGTGCAACAGATAATGTGGATCAAGATCTTTAATATGCATTGTGATGTTCAGATCATAGTGTGTTTTTATCAAGTGTTGTAATGGTGTCTTTAGACACCATCTTTTTTTTTTTTGAAAATTCCCCCCCTCTTCAATTATCTACAGTATTGTGTTCTCGGTTTCATGTCATGTTCCACCTTATTCCCCAACACTTGGAGGATCGGATTGGACACTACATTTTTATATTTTTTCCCTAATATATCATATTTGGTTGTAGGGGGAGTTTTGGGCCAAAAATATGGTCACAAAGAATATGCCATTTATCGCACAAGTTGAAATTTAATATATTTTGAAAAACAATAGGTAGCTATGAAGAAACAACCTTTTTCTATTATGTTATATTTATAAGTTTATAAACTATATTGTAGGATTCCAAATGGTGATATAACAACTATTCAACCATTAATATCTCTTACCTCCTCACATATAGGGGTAACTAGAGGAGATTTTTTCTCCATGATTCACATTTCATATAATAGCTCCAACAATGACAATTCAGATTCTGCACAAATAGTTTCCCACAGATGCCTTCCATTTTATGATCAACTCGCTAACATCAGATGACATGGTGCATGACACACATGAGGTACCATGTTCTGATACTTCATATTGAGTGATAATGTTCAATGTTTTGGGCATGAAAGTGGTGATCATGGGTTGAATTGGATTATGGATCATGATGCTCTGAATTTATACTTTTTTCCTTGTTTCTCCTTGGTGGTCATCATCATCTCCTAGTCAATTGTTTCCACTCATGAGAAAATTTGTAGTACTAGGGGTCCTTGATGGGGGTATCATGTCCATATCCTAGTCCATATGTAAGACACCCCATCTCTCCCCTCTATATTATCCTATATTTTGGGTTGGTTTTCATATGTCACCCATAAAGTTTCATGCCTCATAATCCCATGAGAAGGAGGTAGAATGCTCAAGGTTGATGTAGCGTGATATAAAAATATATATAATATAGAAAGATAAAATGTTATAACTCAAAATGAAAAGCAAGGAAAAATAAAGAAAATCAAAGTCAAAAACCAAGAAAGAATGAGAAGCATGAGCTCTACCCCCTCACTAAGAGGTCATCTCCCAAATTCCTATGAAATTAATGCATACCTAACAAAAGGACTTAGAAAATGAAAATCAAAAGCCAAAAAATATTGAATGAATAAAGAAAAAGGAAACTAGGGGTTTGGAAAGACACGGTACCAAGGAAAGGGTAACTCACTCCTAAGCGCTCCCTCATACAAAGGCACTCATGAGGATGACTATCATACATAACCTTTCATGACTATGACACCACTCATGAAGTAAACTAAAAACTATACCATATGCCATTACACATGCTACTTGATGGGTTTCTTGGGAAATACTCCTTATCTTGGGCATTGACACACCTAATAGGGGTAATAATGATCCTCCCATACCTAAACTTCACAAATTGTATAACTTTATGAGCTAGTGTGAAGTTTGAAGAGGATACTTATTGTGACCTATCTAGTGGCTTTTGCATTGACATGACTCACTTTATATGTGGTGTTTGACTTATGTACATGCCTTCAACTTTGGTGATACATTGGACTACATGATCCCCTCCTTGGATGATGAATTTCATATGGCTACCCACATGATTGATGCCTTATTCCTTTGGAGGATGTTGAGGGGCTACTAGCACACTTGATGGAGGCCATCCCACCACTTGAGAGAGGTCATTCCATATTTTTTGGAATATGTTGAGCCTTTTGATGACATGGATCCTTACTTGAGACACCCTAGCACTTATGTGGTATGATGTGACCCTTTTATGATGTAAAGTTGCACCTTTGATGATGATTTGACACCTCTTTATGGGACGTTGCATCTTTATGGATCCTTTCTTTCTCTCTTATAAAAATCGCTATGGATGGCTAATTAGAGAAAAAAATTGGAGAGGATGTCTTGTAGATGCTTTTACTTTTTCATGGATGTTCATTGCTATGTTTGTGATGGATGAAATATTTCTTGAGTAAGTGATCTCACTTTATCTTGTGGTTTTGTTTATGAATGAGTATAAGTGCAATGATACTTCTCTAGTGATGGTTGTGAATTCTCTTAGTTCATACTTGAACAAACCCTTCTTGTCAAAACCTTTGGAAGGTTACTAGTGAAGAACCTTCCCTTGAATTGTCTTTGAAGACCTAGTAAGATACTAAGAGGATGTTTTGGGGTTAGTAGTGAACAAACCTAGATATAACCCTAGTTCCACTTACATCTCTTCAAAGGAGTCCTTAATTGACCCCATATACTCCAAAATATTCTGCCAATAGTCAATCATAAAGCTCCAATTTCAACTTTCATTTATTTTTTTAGGGTTAACCTAGGGTTAGATAATAACAATATTTTCATTTTCAGCCACAAAAAGGAGAGACTTTTTGGTATTTATGCATGTACTTCACTTGAAAATCTTTCTAAAACCCTAAAATTGTTTTGTTGATTTTCATATTTTGTTGGTTGTGTAAAACCCTAGTTTAATCCATCATTTAGCTTCGTTTTTATTGGTTTATTACTTGTTCAAAGGCTAAATTTGTTATTTCTTTTATAACTTGTATTGCTAACATAATTTACCATCTTTCTTTCATGTTTTACAACATCCATTAGCCTTTTATTATTTTCTAGTGTTTAGGGATCCTCTTGTGCCTAAAATTTCCTTGATAAACCTTCTAAATTGCCATAGATTCCCATCCATTCAAATCTTGAAATTGCATAAAGTCACCACCTTGTCCATACCTTTATTATCTTATTCTATTGGTGGTAAATTGAGTAGCTATATGGGAGGCCTTAGACTTATTGTGTCTTTCCTAAGAATTGTTTGAGGCTACTAAGAAGGATACTAAGAAAAAGTCCAACCTTACTAAAGAAAAATCCTAAGGATATGGACAAGCAAGCTTCTCACTTTCACCTCAGCTGCCTTATCTTTGCACTTCTAGGCTAGGGTGAGTAACCTAAGGAGGGTTTACCTATATGGTCAAAGTAAGTCTTATCATTTCTAGAAAGTGGAGTGTGGGCAAAGGACTTATATGACTAGGGTTGACTTCTTTACGAGGATGACTCAATACATGTGAAAGAAGACAGAACTCAATAAATGCTTACAAATGCATCAATGTTTAAAACCATATGTCATTCATCATTACATCGTATAGTAATAACAAGTGAACTGAGCAAGATATGAGAACCGATATAAATTACATTGGATTTCAAAAAACATATATCAATGTGAAATCTGCTCAAATTCAGAGAATGCTTAAAACTTGAAATGAGCATACCATGATCAAAATTTGCATCGCACGTATCTGCTTCACAGACCACTTCAAACATGACACTTGACAACCAATTTATAAGAAACAATATGAAATGAGACTTGTTTGAAAAGAACGTAGCCAGTGTCCAATTGCAAAGGATTAATGAGCAGATTTTAATCAACCCGATTTGCACCCACGTTATCATATGCATCGAAGTTGTTGCAATAAATTCGAGTGGGAAATAGTACATGTTCAGATTTCAATGTAAACGTGTGTGTGTCATGACTGAAGTAGCCATTACTCTGTTGAAACTGAGCTATAGTTCAAGTCGCAACACACATGGAAAAGTTTATAATCCATCAATTCTTGAAGTATTGAAATCGAATGCTGTTGAAACTCAGCAAAAAAAATTCACCCTGAAAAATCTGTCGCTTACCACCCTTGGCTCACCATCTATCTACATATTTATATGTGTAACAAAGCGAAACATTTACAACATTCGAGGAACAACAGCGCTTTGGAGAGATTCACGATGGATTTCATTCTCCATTTAGTATACAAGATTCTGGTCTTTTCTTACAGCAAGGGTTTGGGTAATTTTCCTGTACCAAACATATACGGTGTACCAACTATCCCTTCAATTCTTAGATTACAGCCATTATATACATATACCAGAAACTATGGATATCAAGTAAGGTTCAGATTGCAAAGCGACATTATATTCCATACCATAAATTTACCATGGAGAACAAGATAATGGTCATCGTAGACAAAAACCGCACTCAAATATTCACCATCTTATCATTGTGAAGAATTATTATCAATAAACTATGGTATTTAATTCTATCTAAAGAAACAATGAATGCATTTAGAAGTTAGTTTATGTGTTTTGTATTCATTTTTGTGTTAACAGTAGATGTTGCTGGAACTTCATCGAAGACTTCCTATTTCGTAAATGATATGAGGTGTTAAATCGCAACCCTAAAAACATAAGGCTCAAATCTGTGACCTCTCCCCAAAAAAGTATATAACTTGCTATCCCATAGAGCTGATTGTACAAGAGTTTATACAATCGTAGTTGTAAGAAACTCACACCTTCGTCCTTCAAAGTGGTATCATATCTAGAGAGAGCAAGCGTGGAGGAAGTAGATCATAGACTCTGCAGAAACTAGAGAAGAAGAGAAATATCCTAGAAAATTGGAGTGAAGGATGCAGATCGCATGAAATCTGCATCAAATTGTGAGGGTTTCGGGTAAATACCACAACAAATTTGGTGAGGGAAAACAGGGTTTCCGCACTATCCGCTGAATAAGCCAGACCCTTCGTTCAAGAAACAGCCGCCGGAATAAGGGAGTAGCCGCTATCCAAACCCTAACCCTAGCCACTGCTCGCTAAGATAGTGCACGTGGATTCCAGGCATCTGAGGTTTGAAGTTTTTCGTGGGGTTTGTGTGAAGAAGTCGCAATCCACCACGAACAAGAAGCCGAAAGTCCCCAAGAGTTTCATCCCATAGAAGGGAAGTCATGAATATTATACTCTTCATTATTTAAAATTATTATTCTAATTAAAAGGTTATTATTTTAATTTTAAAGAGGCCCCGAATAGAAGGAAACATGACATATATTTCATTATTTTAATTTTAAAAGACCCTGGGTTGACTTCTCATTATTTTAATTTTAAAGAAGGTATGTGAGATTTTTTTGGCATCCATAAAAAATAAATAAAAAGAAGTTTTGGGGGCTTTCTTCGTACAAGTCTGCGGTGCAAGTTACAAAAACTCTTTTGTTTCTGTTTAGAAGTTAAAAAGAAAACATGGCTTTAAGCATCACTTTAGATGCCAGTTTTTAGCATTGACATTTTCTAGTGAATTTGAGTTATTAGTAAGGATTTGTGGAGTGATTCTTATATACCACCACTTCCTAGTTTTTCTAGTAAAAATTATGATTTTTGGATGAGAACTAGATTATGACTCTCAAAGTCCTATACATGCATTGGTCATTCTTTTAGATTTTTATGCTTCTAGCTTTATTTTAGTTAGGAGTTTTTTATGGTATTTTTCTAGAGGGAGATTTTCATTGAGTTAGCTTTCTTGGACCATTTTTCTTTATTTGTTATCCCTTTAGCCGTTTTCTTTAGATGTTCACTTTATTGAACAAGTCCTTATTCTATACATTTTCTTTAGAAAACCAGTGACTAGGGGTATTGGCCTTTTAATAAGGGGCATTGCTCAAGTTTTATTTTTTCTTTGGCTTGACTTTGCTCTTCACTTCTTAGCCTTTGTGGCTTTATTTGATTTAGGATTTTAATTTTGAACTTTGAAAGATCATACATGGTGAGATGTCATTTTTTTTAATGTGGATAGAGACGAGTGATACTTAGGGAGATGGAAAATGCTTAGTATGGTCAGGATGTGTATTGTGCTATATATTCTAAACACCTAGTAGTACGAGTCATCTTAGGAAAGACACACTTCTAACAAAAAAGACTTTCCTAGGTAATACAATGCAAGTAATAAAAATTTTATGTTATGACATGACATTCTAATCAACAAACACAGGGTAACCACAACTTAATGACATGCCAGGAGGTTATATCATCATGCCTAGGTAAATATTAAACATGGAGTAATCCGTGAAGATACTTGGACCATCAAGGTGTATATGATATCTGAGCATTTGAAATGAGAAACACCATGGTTCATTGAGCAAGCATCATGTCTCAATTGGAGAAAGAAAGGACTATGTCTAGATCTAATAAAATATGTATGATATCTCATGTATGTAGGTACACGATATCAATGTGAGGGTCTCCAAAAAAAATTGCTACCCTTGAGAGGGTACAAGAAGCCTCCCTTGTGTTGGATTTACTCCACTAAAAAGAGGGAAGTTGTTGCCTAGGTGACAATGGTGGCATCTTCCATTGTTCCACTAGTCTTGGCACCTTGTGAGGGATTTGTAGTAAGGTTATATATTTTTTTGGTAACAAGATCCTCAAGAAAAATCCAATAACAATTCCAACCATAAGTGAGTCATTGTTGCAAGAATTAAATATTATCCCACAAAAAATTGTAATAAGAAAAACATGGAAATTGATCAATTATCCAAGCTCAACAATGTTGATCTATAAAATATCATGGATATTCCAGTGGAATAGTTTGTCACAACATAACTTATAATATTCTGCAATTTTTTACTATGTATTTTTTTACTTTATATTTTAGATTTAATATTACTAGCTTAGCGCACAAAATATTGAAATAAATTGAAGTTGAAATGAAAGAAGCTAAGAAAGTAAGACATCATCCACAAAATGAACACAAGATGTACCCTAGGAAAACCCAATACAAGAGAAACCCAGCTAGAAGGTGAAGCTTATGCCTTTCTCTTTTATTCTTAATTATGAAATGTAAATACAATGAAAGTGCACTCACTATGGAGTTTCCATAGACATTATGACATGTCTCACTGCTACATGATCTTTTGCTTCCTCTGTTATGATTCAATATTCCACTCCCAAATATAATAACAGTGGAACCCATTCCTTCCCTAATGGTCGAGTGTTTAACATGGCATGATAGTATTCTAGGGTTAGGGTTTTGGTTTTTGCATGCCTCAAGTCCCAATTAGGGTTGGGGTTTGGACCCTCAAGAATCCTCTTGAAAGTCCACATGTGATTAGCTCCACATGTGTGAGTAACGCAAGTCGTCATGGAATCCATTTGATATCACGGTGGTCGATAGGATAGATCAACTTGTTGGAGGCATAACTTCTTTATAGAAACTTTTATTGAGGTGATATTCACATTGTTAGAGAGGTCTCAATGTGTAGAACAATGTTAAGAGGATACACACTTTGTTTCCAAATTTTTGACCCAAAAGATGTCATTTGATTCCTCAAATAAGTTATAGAAGTTCATGCCCTCGAGATCACTAAAGTAGGACCTGCTCCTAAAATGGGCCCTAAAATCCAATAGCTCCACTTATTCCACCCAAAAAGTACCAAAATATATGACCAATTATACAATGATCCATTTCAAATTATACCTCCCCATTTAGGGAGGATTTTTGTCCCCAAACACTTTTACTAAAGGTGAGGAAATTTTTACCTTTTCCCTAGAGTGCCATTTAGCCATACCTAGAAGTTTTCAACCCAAGTTGTGAAAGTTCATGCTACCCCCATCTAGTTGTTTTGGACTCCTTTTGCAAAAAAATCTTCTGCTAACTCTACTTGAGCTTCTAGTGCTAAGTCCTCTATGATAGGTAAATATTACTCATCACTTCCCTAGTCCAACATGAAAGTTCCATAGAGTTTCATATTTTCCACATTCACTACTGAGTAAATGCAT
>ML776671.1:739082-755875 GCA_009831015.1 Picea engelmannii | reverse complement strand
TTGTGATCTTCTTACCATGGCCCTATAACATTTCTTTGTTTAAATGTAACCAAATTCTATCTCTTACCTTGAATGTTATCATAATTATGTCTTTATCATGTTGGGCCTTGTACTCTTCCTGTGACTTATTTAATGCCTCATATTATTGCAAATGGATCTACTGTGATCTTATCAATATTTTTTTCAACCTTCAATGTTTCTCTTGTGGTTTCTTCCCTTACTCCTCTTTGCTATCCATATACAATATCTAAGGGTGAAGGTGGAAGATACCCAAATCAAGTTTCAAAATAGGATTGTTGGGGCGCAGTAGGTAGACTTGGGGTTCAACATTAAATCACCAACAAATCCCTAAATATATTGGCCCTTTCAGCATCAACCATAAGGAGGGGACCGCAGGAACCAAGTTTCCGTAGTCATGGGGGAATATGAGGCATTCATCCTAACCATTCACTTAACGTATATTCATTTATCATGTGCATGAAACCGTAACAACGTGATAACCTATGACAGATTCATCTTATATACTCATTCATCATATGCGCGGAAACATCAAATACACATTCCTATTAAGTATTAAACATATACTACATGTGCGCAATAAACATAATAAACCAATACATCATGACAACAAACACATCAGAGCACAAGGATTTAACGTGGTTCACCCCAAACTAGGCTACGTCCATAATGGATGGCTTCTTATATTATTCATTCATAGTCTCCATTACATTCATGTGTACTGCACTTATACAATGATATTTAGTTAAAACCCAAACCCTCCCATGTCGTTCTATGATGCATTGCACGCATACCTCTCTACTGATATTCAACTTATCTCATATTTGACAACTCTACAAAACAACCAAAAATATCAAACTTATGAGATATTCATCAACTCTGCTAACCTCACATATCGAAGCATCATCAATGAAATAGTGAAGAATAACCCTCTACCCCAAAAACCCATTACATGTTTATACATATTCATTAGGGCTAAGCCTGCTACAAAGTGGAAAAAATGTCCCAAAACTCCTAACTAACTTCCTTCTTTTGTGCACTGACTCCTGAAAATGAGCTAATTGATTTCCATGTGTGTATCTTATTTGTTGACTTGTCACATGATCCATTCCTATGATATTCCCAAAACTTACCCAAAATTGACCTGCTCCAACAAGCCCCCAACACTCACATGTGGATCATCTCAAGCCACTTCATCCCTGCTTCCAAGTTTCCATGAAATTTTGAAATGTGTCTTTAGTCGTTGTGACATTTTCTTTGTCTTGTGTTTCCTGTTGCATAATTTCCTCGACCGTCTCTATAGTAATATGAGTGTTCAACCTTTCAACACTTTCTTGTACTACTTGCTTGACTATGCCATGTGTAGCTACCAATTCTGTTGCCAGCTTGTATACTTCTTATTCAAAGATTTTGATCTTGTTTGCACAAGCCTGCTGATCCACCCTCATCTGGTTCATCTTTGAATATAACTTCCTATTTTCTACCATTGTTGTCATCACATCTATGGGTGGTAATGTGATCATTACTTCCTTGAATATTTGTGCCTTGTCCTGCACAACTTGTAGCTTCTTCCCAATTTATTGTAATTCTACATCTTCTGTCAGCTGAGCCCATATTCTCGTCATTTCTGCATCTAACTTAGCACATTTTTCTTCAAGACTTCTGATGTTCTCAATGCTTGTTGTCGTGATATTCTCTCTTTATGTTTGTTCCTCTGGTGGAGTACTCATAATATGTCTATAGATCAATGATATTTGTGTGAAATCCATGAATGGCTTCACCAATCTTTGTCACATGTTATTCTAGTGGGGCATCTTCCTCTCTAGGAACTTCTGGAATAATGTTGTAAACCACCTGGACCACCTATTTTAGCCTCACGGTCCTCTATGTGGCCTCATCTCGCTCCTACCTAATTGATCATATTCACCTTGCAACATATCCTTGTCTTGGACTACCTTTGTCAACTCCATTGATATTGACACGATGTGCACTTGAAGTTCCTCCATCACACTCATATGCAACTCATATAGCACTTCTACCAATAATTGGGATAACACTAATTCAATATGACTAAGTGTCTTTTCTTGCTCCTTCAACTTTGTCGTGGGGAACTCTAAGGATTTCGTTGTTATTTTCATTAACCAATGCTCTCTCGTTGTTATTTTCATTACCCAATGCTCTCCCGCAAGTCCCCAAGAGTTTCATCCCATAGAAGGGAAGTCATGAATATTATACTCTTCATTATTTAAAGTTATTATTCTAGTTAAAAGGATATTAATTAAAAGGTTATTATTTTAATTTTAAGGAGGCCCTGAATAGAAGGAAGCATGACATATATTTCATTATTTTAATTTTAAAAGAGGCTCAATTGAATTCTTATTATTTTAATTTTAAGGAAGGTATGTGATATTTGTTTTTGGCATCCATAAAAAAATAAAAAGAAGTTTTGGGGGCTTTCTTCATAAAAGTCTGTAGTGCAAGTTACAAAAACACTTTTGTTTTTGTTTAAAAGTTAAAAAGAAAACATGGCTTTAAGAAACAATTTAGCATAGCCATAGATCCCAGTTTTCATAGGGGATTGACATTTTCTGGTGAATTTGAGTTATTAGTAAGGATTTGTGGAGTGATTCTTATCTACCACCACCTCCTAGTTTTTCTAGTAAA
The DNA here is from genome assembly GCA_009831015.1 of Picea engelmannii. NCBI lineage: Eukaryota > Viridiplantae > Streptophyta > Pinopsida > Pinales > Pinaceae > Picea > Picea engelmannii. The sequence continues at coordinate 753,193 of ML776671.1, read as the reverse complement.
AATTATGATTTTTGGATTATCAAGATGAGAACGAGACTATGTATAGAAAATTTATGGGATATTGTGTTGAAAGGGTTTGAAGAACCCTCAAATCATGAATCCTGTGAGACCATGATTCAATATCAGAAGGATCAACTCATATCAAATCAAAATGATGATGCAACAACGTTGTTTCTCATTCAATAAGGCTTGGATGAGAGCATTCTTCCCAAAATTGCAGCAACAACCACGTCCAAAGAAGCTTGGGATATTCTAGAGATGGCATACAATGAAAGGGGAAGAAACATCAATCAACGTCAAGATGATCCACAGAGTGTTGGAGTTGTTAATGAAGTGACTATTGTAACAAAAGAAATAGAAGAATTTGACATTGCAGAAAGAATTGAAGAAGATATGGAAGAACTCGCTGAAGTAGAAGAAAATAAACAATATTTGGAGTCTGTAGTTGTCTTGAACATTAAATAGAAATTTGTTGATGAAATTGCGGAAGAAATCGATGATTTTGTACGAGATGCGGATCATGAGAATGATAAAGAAAGTGAAGCCCACTGTGTAGATACACATGTGGATGATGAAATTTAAGTTGAAGATGAAAATGAAACTAACTTTGCAGCAGTAGAAAAATATGAGGAGAATATAACAATGGAAGTTGTTGAAGACATTTATGAAGATATAGTGAATGTTGAATTTTATGCCGAACTAACATTTCTTGAGGAGTAGCTTGCAAAGCCCAAGTATGATGGAGATGAAAATGTTTATGAAAAAAATTTCATAACTGCAGTAGAAGAAGAAACAGATAAAGAGGAAACCATTGGAGTTGTTGAGGCTATTGTGGCAGTGGAAGAGGAGATGAAAGAAAATAAAGATGTTTTTTTATCTTACAGAGGTTGACATAAATTTTAAATCAACAGTAGTTGAAGTACAAGAAAATGAAGAAGTAGAACCATATGAAGAATACAAATATGATGAATAAATATTGAATAAGACAACCAGATTAATGTTGAATCTGAAGAAGCAGAAAAATTATGTAGAATATAAAGTTTGGAGCAAAAAGAAGAAAAATGTTGTAGAGCATAGAGAGTACAAGCTACACCAACATGAAGTAAATAAGGTGAAACAATTTTTCTTAGTTGATCTCAAGCATTGTAAGCCTAGATGAGACTTAGAATAGTAGGTCATCATGTTATGAATTTTGTAATCCTATAGAGGAAATGTCAATTGTCAAGATGCCATGGTTAGTATTAGAATTGTTAGCGGACACAATTAAGTGGGAGTGTTGGAATATGATAATTACTCTTGTTATCTATTTTTGGAGTGTTATTTATTTTTGGATATTTCTAAGTTTAGAGAACTGAAGAAGAGTCTCAGTCAGTTCCAGTTAGTTCAAGAAGAATCTAGAAGAGTTGAGTCCTGTTGTTAGTAATTTTTGTGTATTTAATTCTCTCTCCATAAGCAATGAATGCATTAAGATGTTTTAGAGTTGCAGTGCTTGCGTTCTAGTTTCTATGTTTTGTATTTTGTTTGTGTGTGTTTGTGTTGAGTTCATACAACCACAGTTGTTCTGAATTCGCCCCTCCTCCTTCAACACGACCCTCAGAGATAGTCAAATAAAACTCTTCGCTTTGATGTACACCTCTTCGAACAATAGTGATTTAGTTATGCGGTGATTGTTTTTAGATCACGCATGAGATTAAGAAGTGAAATTCACTAGGGTGATAATTCACAACCAGGACAACATTCAAACCCTAATTGTTGGTGATCATGATCGTCCAAGCCATCCACGCAATTTAAATTTATTTTAATTTTGAGATGATTTATTGTACTAAGGTTAGATCGAATGATAGAAAATGTGAATCTAAACCCTATCTGTACCAACCATGAAAGGTATTTAATGAATATGATTTAGCACACAAAAATATGAAATAAATATTAATCTTTGAAGCTCGAAAAATACAAATAAAATTTGACGGTGAAACATTTTGTGGGGTTTTGATTGAAAAAATTAGGGGAAGAAATACCCTTCTATTTGTAACACCCCAGATATACCTGTTGATATTATGGTAGCTGCGGGAGGTTTTTACCTCCACGTGTAAACCTGATGAGAATAGAAGACTCCAAAAAGCAAGATAAAACCCTAATGAGTTGGCTAATAACCCTAAAAGTCTTGTCGGCGCAAGAAGATAATTTATATTAGGTTATTATCCTCCAAGAGAAGAAGACGGCCAAAAATAATAATAATATACTGAATAGACATATACCCAGAAGGAGAATTCGGCCCCAACAAATCTGGCAGAACCACTATAAATACAGGGTGCCATTTCTCATTTGACACATCTTAGAATCGCAGAGAAGCAACTAGTGCGCATTGTTGTTCCCAATTTGCTGCGCACATGTGGAGGAGAGTTGCAGGTGCAGCTGCTGCAGCAACCAATTTTTCAGTGTTGGCTTGGACTATCTCTTGGCTATGGTTTGGACTATCTGATCAACTATTGTTGGTGCGCTATCCCTGGAGGAAGATGCGCTACACCTTGTTTGGCTATCTAGCCTAGGGTTTGCTTCCGGAGTAATTCTCAGTCAAGCTTAAGGTGCTCGGAGGGTGGCTTCGACCTATGGTTGGGTGACAAAGGTATTGTCAATGGTAAAACAAGCACACAATATTCTATATTCTAACAGGTTATGGGCCCACTACCTCCTTCATCCAGTCTAAACGCTGGAAGGAAACATAGCCGCTAGGATATTGAGCTCACTAAGGAACTGTTGTTAAGGTTACTAGCAGAAGCAGCTTCCAAGACACTGTCGCTAGGGTTACTAGCACGAGAAGTTGAAGAAACCCTAATCCTCTTGTTGAGGCACCTTAAGTGAATGAATTGACCTAATCTCCGGATAGATTAGTGCGCTCTAGCCTAGCGCATCTCCTGATACTCTCAGAAAGCCAAGACATGAAGTTTGAAATTCTGGTCAAATCTAGGGTTGACCAAGTCAAGGAGCCATGACTAACTCTATAATGTCTGAGAACAAGTTAGATGGAGCCTCTAACTTCAGAGTGTGTAAGACAAGGATTGACCTCATCCTTGCCAAGAATAAAGTGTTGGATATCGTGAAACCAAAGTTTGAAGAAGGAAAATAGAAGGAACTGTAGAATGTTGCAGCTATGGAGAAGTTCAAAGATGTTGACATCAATGCCATGAGTATCATAGTGGATTCTATAAAAGACCACTTGATACCCTACATCTCCCATCTTGACTCATCAACGAAGATGTACGATGCCCTAACAAATCTCTTCTTATTTAGAAACATTGGACAAGTTATGAGTCTGAAGAATGAGCTCTGTGACATGAAGATGAATGATGATGATAGCATAACATCATGCTTTGTAAGGATCTCCCAGTTAAGAGATAAACTACAAGATATTGAAGAGATCACTTCAGAGAAGGAATTGGTAAACATAGCACTCAATGGTCTTCCCAAGACATGGTATGCATTTTCCGCAAGCATGAACACAAGGAAGGAGTATCCGACATTTGAAGAAATTTGGACTTGTTGTGCTCAAGAAGAATCAAGGATCAATGCAAAAGAGAAACCCCAAAATAAGTACAATGATCAAGCCCTCACAACAAGATTCAAGAACTTCAGGAACAAAAGGAAGTTTGGTTCAAGGAGGAAGCCAAATCAAGAGAAATACATATCAGAAGTACAATGCTTCAACTGTCGAAAGTATGGTCACTACAAGAACCATTGTCTTGAGATAAAGAAAAGGAAGGAGAAACACGAAGCATCAATTGTCGAAGAAAATGAACCTACAAAGAAGACTAAGCAGGATGGAAGAGACTTCTTCTTCTAAAGGTAACAAAACTCTTATTATTTCGTGTACATATCTTGTTTGCATCGTCTCTGTATATATCTTGTAAGATAACATGTTCCAAGAATAACTATACCTATGGAAGAACAAACAAGATGAAAATGGATATAATTAGATAATACACATGAAAGGATGAAATACAAATCATGTGGAAGCTATTGCAAGATAAGTTGAATCAATCATGAAGAGACTTAGAAAAAGCAAAGACAGAAAGAAGTCAGCAATCGAGAGGAAATTGGAAAAAGACTTAGGACATTTTGTAGAAGACAACAAGACGGAAGCGTTGACTCTGTTAGACAAGAGAGCCAATTACATATTGCAGAAGACAATAAGGATATAGATGGAAGCGTGGAATATGTTAGACGGAGGGAGCCGATTATATGCACTCTTACATGAAGCAAGGGTTAGGAGGGAGCTAATCCTATGATCCATTGAAGATGATGAAGTATATATATCCATGATAGCAGCCATAAAAGATAGTACGTGCTCAGTTCAACCGCAAAAGAAGACCTCCTCAAATAAAAGCCTTAAAGTATTCCTGGTTGTGCATCTAGATCTGTGATCCTATGATGAAAGAAAGAAGTGGAATCTTTAGGGAATGGAACCCACTCCATGGACCCAAGAGATAAAGAAGAACATGAAGATTCCAAGAAATAAAGAGAAGCCAGAACAACCAGTCATTGTATCAAGAATCACAAGATTGTCAACCTGATATAAACTCAATAAAAGAAATCAAGCAGAGAAACTAAAAGTCGTGATGAAGAACAGTGTATGGAAGACTTATGAATGAAATCATTGAGAGACCTAGAACCATAGGGTCTCCCATATGGAGGGACAAGACTATGATGATTACTTGTTCCAGTACACCAGACATATCACTACATGAGTCATTATATCATCTGCAACATCCATGAGTTGGAGTTCTACATCAGATGAATGCAAAGAATGTTTTCTAGAGAAATTGAATAAAGAGCGTATGAAGAGAAATCTCAAGACTTTGAGGCATACCAGAAAGAGACACTTATATGCAGATAAAAGAAGATAACTTGGTGGAGAACCTCCAGTGCACAGCAGAAGCATGGTGAAGATTTCCTATAACATCAAGATGATTACTCAGTAGATCAGATCTCATGATGACAGAAGAAGTGCCACATGGATATGTTCTAGTTTTCCAACAAAGATATACTCTATTGTCCAGAGCTACATGAAGCCTTCACAGTGTTCCAGAGTAAAGTACATTTGAAATCAAGCATTACATTATCTGTAATGAAGTCCAGAAAGGAGAAAGTGATTCTCCAAATACATATCTCCACAGATGAGCAGATAAGCAGACATTTTGGTAAAGCTTCTATCCAAGATGAAAGAATTTGTGTACTCAAGTTGGAGCTCATGGAAACAACTTCCTTCTTATTGAAAAAGGAAAAAATGACTTTCCAGGTTAGGAGGGAGCACTGAAAATATTATTGAATAATTTATCCTTGTTTGAAAAATAGTCCAGATTGGACAGATTCTTTCCTGTTTGGAAAGTGGATTGAGACTTCTGACGGCCAGTCACTTCCCATTATGGTTAACATGGGAAGTAGTTTGATTGCTGATTTATCATAGACAACGACTTCCCATTGTGGTTAACATGGGGAGTGGTCTAGGACAGTCTCTCTTCTTGAAGGTTACTCAAGAAGACTGGCCCGCCTCACCAAACAATGAATTTTCATTGTGGTTAACATGAGGAATGGTTCGTTTTGGAGGTTGATGCAGGACATTATTTTCCTCTTGTGGTTAACAGAGGAAATGGTCTGGACAGTCATTCCTTAGGGTTTATACATTCTCTCCAGGGTGAACTTTGATCAGTGTAGGAAGAATAGCCCGGGGTGGGGAATGGTCCAGGCTCAACAACCAGGGACATGTATTCCTTAGGTTTTATACATTCTCTCAAGGGTGCACTTTGATTAGTGTAGGAGGAATGGCCCAGGGTGGGGAATGGTCTAGGCTCAGCATTCCTTAGGGTTATACATTCTCTCTAGGGTGCACTTTGATTAGTGTAGGGGGAATGGCCCAGGGTGAGGAATGGTCTAGGCTCAGAAATCAGAAACAATCATTCTTCCTTGTTTGAGAAGAATAGGGAAGATAGCCCATTATTGATGTTCTACACTAAGGGTAGATATTCTTTCAAGATCTCACAGATGTGAGTGAAAGATTGGCCCAGATGATCCAGTTTATATCATAACATTATTTATGTGTAGGTTGCTATCATATGTTTGTTATGAAGACTGTATGATAGTAGATGTATACTACTGTAGTGGATATGTTCCATTGTTCGTGACTATATGTTATTGATCAAGTACTTGTGTATTACTTGGAGTGGTAGTGTACCAATGGATTGTAGTTATGTACTACTATGGATAGAAACAATTGTGTTCTATTTTTTTCTGATTGCCTTGAAGACTATCAAGCAGTTTATTGGAAATAATTATCAGCCAGATGAATGCTGAACATAGATTTTCCAGACGGAAAATGGTTCAGAGCATTTACTCTTCTAGATTAGAAGAATGTTGTTTGTATCACTCTGTGGAGTGAGAATCATGTCTAATTACTCAAATAGAGTATGGTTTCGAGAGATGATGCAACTAATGACACTGATGGTGATGATGGTGCTCATGATCTAGTCATAAAATAGACTAGATGACTATGTTGATGCTACCGGGTGAATGGTATGTTTTTATGCTCAAGACCATTACCTGTAATACCTCCCTAGCTAGGAGGGAGTGTTGATATTATGGTAGCTGCGGGAGGTATTTACCTCCACATGTAAACCTGATGAGAATAGAAGACTCCAGAAAGAAAGAGAAAAACCTAATGAGTTGGCTAATAACCCTAGAAGTCTTGTCGGCTCAATAAGATAATTTATATTAGGTTATTATCCTCCAAGAGAAGAAGTCAGCCAATAATAATAATAATATACTGAACAAACATATACCCAGAAGGAGAAGTCGGCCCCAACAAATCTAGAAGAACCACTATATATACAAGGCGCCAGTTCTCATTTGACACATCTCAAAATCGCAAAGCAACAACTGGTGCGCACTGCAGTTCCCAGTTTGGTGCCCATGTGTGGAGGAGAGCTGCAGGTGCAGCTGCTGCAGCAACCAGTTTTTCAGTGTTGGCTTGGACTATCTCTTGGCTAGGGTTTGGACTATCTGATCTGCTATTGTTGGTACGCTATCCCTGGCGGAATATGCACTACACCTTGTTTGGCTATCTAGCCTAGGGTTTGCTTCCGGAGTAATTCTCAGTCAAGGTTAAGGTGCTCATAGGGTGGATTCGACCTATGGTTGGGTGAGAAGGGTATTGTTAATGGTAAAACGAGCACACAATCTTCTATATTCTAACAAAACCCATGTATGTTTTTGTACATATTTTTATTAGGATGGTTGGCAATTTAGGATACTTTTGGGGCATAGTGCCTTGTATGTGCATATATTTAGGCTAGGGTGCCTATTTGATATGAGACTAGTGATCCTGTAAGTTGTGGCTAGTGAGACAAGCTTTGTATTTTTGTAAATCACACTGTCATTATTAATAAAAACAACATTGTTGAATACCTCGGGATGAAAAGAGTATGGGAGGCTAGGAATCCATGAGAGGGAAAGGGGGATTGAAGGGCTTATGATAAGGAGCTTAGAATAGGGGGATAAGCATAAGGAATATAATAAAATATTCCTAAAAATGTCCAATTTTGAAGTTATTGTCGTGCTTATTTTTTTATCCTAAGTCTTTAGGGAGGGTCGAATTCCCAAGGGAGAGGAAGTGGTTACTCTTGTGCCACTTGTCATGATATTTTCATGCATACTTAGATGGAGGCTTAGTGTGTTTGGGGTATATTCAGTCAATCATTCAAATTATTTCTAGTTTGAGTCTGAGACTATGTTCCATGTTGTGGAATGAACTAGAAAAAGAGTGGAGTTGCAAGATATTGGAGCAATCACCCTGTAAATCCTTGGTGGTTTGGGTTGTGAAGAAGTCATTTGTTAGGCCTGTGAAGTGAAGAAGCACATTGTCAAGCCTTTGGAGAAATTCTCCTTGGTTGGGATAGTTTTCCATGTGTGTTGGCCTTGTGTGTGCCTATAATCTCCATGATAACACACTTGTGTTCCAAGTGCCAGAAAGCACTAAGACTTCTCGGTTGGCCTGTTGTTGAATCCTTGGAAGGGAAGTAGTACAATTGAATGAATGTGGAGCAGTGAAGAGGTACATTTCCTAAGGTGGGACGAGTTGAGGGGAATGAGAGGCTATGAGGTGGAATTGTTGTTGGAGTTGGTGCCATTGGCTTGGTTTTTATTTCTAAGTGTTGTTAGACCTTAGTGGGACTATTGATAGTGAATTTTCTCTAGTGGATTCATAGCCCTTACTCGAGGGTGACCTTCTATTGAGAATTGGAACAATAGTGTCTACAACTAGGAGGAACGTCGGAGGTCTATAGCTAGTTGGTGTTTTCTTTTAAAGATAAGTGTTATGTATGAAATGATTAATTGTTGAATTAATGTTTTTTACTTTCGTTGTGTTTAATAATTTAATTTTACATTACATTATGAAATGATTGACAAGTTTATTATGCATGTACATGAATTATGCATGGTTTTTTTCTTGTTGGACTATATAATTATAATGTATGTAGGGAAGAATTGTACGACATTGTTTATAAATCCCAATGGGCTTGGTTGCATAAGCTATCACAGAGAAATTTAATGTGGCATGCCTCGACTTGGGGCTGGGGATGCTACATTGTGGTATCAGATCCCCATGGGGAGGATTTCGTGATGGTGTCATAGGAGTTTTTCAATGATGGTGCCTAGGTGGGGTCCTAGGGACATTACATTGTGGTATCAGAGCCCTATTGGGAAAATTTTATGATGGTATCAAAGGAATGTTTTAGTGACGATTCCCAAGTGGGATCCTAGGAACATTATATTGTGGTATCAGAGTGATGGTTCGCAACACTCGGGTTGTATGAGCCGACAACTGGGTCGAAATTGAAGTCATTGCATAGCCTTCAGAATGGAATTGGGATAAATTTATCATTTTTTAAAGTTCAAATCAATGAGAAATCGACGTGAGGATGTTGAATTATTGGTGCAGAGATAGAATCTACTACACATAGCCTACAATTGATCATGAGAAGCTAATTTGCATAATTTTCCATGGAAGCTGGAGAGAAAAATTCAAATTTTGAACTTTGGGCATTTTTTTAAATTTGAAATTATGGAAAATTTGGATATTTTATGTACAAAATACGTTAGGATGATTTGGGGGTGATAGATGATATCCATGGGAATAGGTGGTAGTACATAGGAGCGTCATGTCGAACCCCTGTGTCGATCGCCATACATAAGGATCAAATACCATATGGCAGATGTTTGGGACATCTGAGAATTCGGGATTTCGAAGGACCAAACAAAAGGATCTTTAGTTGAGTCCTAGATCCAAGATGCAATGAAAAATGTGTTGGACAACTGAGAGGGGGGGGGGTGAATCATTTGTTACTGAGCTTAAACAATTATGCTTCTTTTAAAACTCTTTGCAGAAACATTGAATGATGATCACAATAATGCAGAGAAATAAACACAGGCACATTCAGCATCAGTCACATATATGAGAAACACAGAGACAGATATTTTCTGAGGAAACCCATACAGGGAAAAAACCTCTTTTTCTTTATATAATAAGTAATAATTACATTCTTTACATTATCATACATATGAGCACCAACTCATAATGAGGCTACAACCTTTGTTTAGCAAGATGCAGCTCGCTGAGAGCACCAACTCTCTGTTTTCTCTAGCACCCACTAGAAGGAAGCACCAACTCCCTGGTTTCTCTAGCACCAACTAGAAGGAAGCACCAAATCCCTGGTTTCTCTAGCACCAACTAGAAGGAAGCACCAACTCCCTATGTTCAAGCACCCACTTGAACCTCTGAGGACAACAGTCCTCCCTAGCACCTCCCAACCACCCTGAAATAATGATCCTGTGTTACTCAAACTTATTACAATGATATAATGTTCAACAATGGCTTACCAGTCTCATCACTATTCTGCTGCATTTCGTTACTCTGTCTGCCTCACTGCCTTCCTGCACACCTCACTTGTGCTGTCTGTTCTTCTGCCTTTTAAGCTCTGTACGTCATACCCATTCACTGCATAGATCCTCTTTTGTTCAATTCAGCTGCTGCACTCTCCTTCTTCTTCACACATGAATCACCTTCACCAGCTACAATCACAGCAAACTCCAACAACAACCGCCACCCAATCTCTTCTCTATACAGTGTATTTATAGCTTCTGTGCACCTTGTGCATGCAATGTTCGCCATGCCTCTGCATGAATACTCTACATCGTTATCCTCCACCTCTCGAGTGCTATATCTGATCATCATCGTGACTCTTCAGCTTCTCTGGCTATTTTCCCATGCGTTCAGTATCACTGGATGTTATGCTGAGATTCCTCAGCCTCTCTGGCAGTTGAGACTCTTCGTCTTCTCTGTGACAGTCGAGCTCACCTTCTCTATTTCAGTTACAGGCTTCCACGCTCATACATCTGTCAATCCCTTCTAAGAATAGTCTTCCTTCACTAGACGAAGCTTGGAGACTCTTCATCTCCTCTGGCGATCACACACGGTGACCATAGGCTGTGGTAACAAGCGCTGCGAACTTATGATCTTCATCGACCCTGATCGATGGTTCATGATCTTGATGAATCAATGGTCCTGATATCATCGTGATCTCGCATCTTGTTGTTCCTTCGATGGAGATTCTCGTGTAATGACTGGTTTGAAAATAACTTCTAAAAATTCTACCAAATCCTACCAAATGTACAACAATTTATACCAGATTCATAAAAGAAGAATTATGCAAGTAAAATTAAAATTTATCAATGAGTAATGCATAAATTCAAATTGAGTACCTTAACATTGATGCTAATTTCCATTGTCAGTTGCCTTCCTGTTGCTACCTGCTACACAGTCCAGTCCTGTTGCAAACACATAAAATAATTGCCCAAAACCTCTTGTCCACCCTGCCAACTAGGAAAACGACCTAGCTCCAAGATATCTACAGATATCCTGGCCCTCCGAGCCCAAAACTTCTAGCAACTCGGTGCCTTCCTGATCAATAGGTCTCAACCAACAAATCCTGTGCCTCAATCTGAGCACACCAATTTCACAGCCCCCCCTCGGCTCTCTCCCATAGCAAGAAAACAGTCTCCCGTAGAATGGCTCCTCCCAACTCCTTTCCCCCTCTTATTGCTCCATCACCGCCTTTCCTCCTTCCATTAAATTCCTTATCCCTCCATTTAATTACCCTTATTCATTCATTAAATATATTATCCATGTATTGAATACATTATCCCTTGTGGGATACATAACTGAATTTAAACATTATATTTTATTATCCAATTCTTATTTATTACTTTATTAATTAATGACTTAATTAATAATTAAATCAATCATTAACCATATTGATTAAAGAGTTAATTATACTTAAATTAATCATAATCAAGAATAACTAATTAATAATAAATAATTAGTTAAGGTTATTTTAATAAATAATTATAATTTAGCTAATCCTTTAGGATTACCTTATTAAATTAATTATAATTTATAATCAAGGGTCGTTACATCTCGTCACTCTAAGTCGCGATAGGCGAAGCTCCGAGATGGAGCTCAGATCAACGATCCACATTCTTGGTAATCAAACGGTCCTGATCTTTTCGTGATCTCGCATCTCATTATTTCTTAGGTGGAGGTTCTCGTCACTCCAAGTTGCGATAGGAGAAACTCCGAGATGGAGCTGGATCAATGGTCCAGAATCTTGGTGTATTGATGGTCCAGATCTCTTCGTGAATTCGCATCTCGCAGTTCCTGTGATGAAGGGTCTCATCACTCCAAGTCACGATAGCTGAGACTCTGAGATGAAGTCGGATCAACGGTCAAGATCAAACCTTGATCTGACGGTTAAGATCAAACCTCGATCTGTTGGCTAAGATCAAACCCTGTTCCTTTGACTTTCCAGTCAGCGACATGACGATATTTCGCCATGTGTCCTCTTGATCCAATGGACCACGACTGTCATATCTACCTTGCAGCTTCACCATATCTAACGGCTATTGGTCCTTCGTACTTCCCCCAGATCCTACGGCCCAGATCTTCTCGCGATTTCGCCACTTCGCCGTGTGAGTTCTCGACACCTTCAAGTCCCGATCTACAAAACGCCAATAAGGAGATAAATCAATGGTCCAATTCATTCTCGATTCAATGGCTGTGATTGAATCGCGATATCGCATATTGTGAAATTGACATTCTTGATGCATTGGGTTCTTTGCCTCTTGATATCACGATTCGCGAAACTCCGATACGAGCCATAATCAATGGTTTAGATTCATTCTCGATTCAATGGCTGCGATTGCATCGCGATATCGCATATCGTGAAATCGGCATTCTTTTTGTCAAGTGTTTTTGTCACTTCAAAGTCATGATTCACGAAACTCCGATAAGGAGTTAAATCAACGGTCCAGATCTGATCTTGACTCAACGGCTGCGATTGAATCGTCATATCGCATATCGCGAAATCGGGGTTCCTGATGTCAATAATCTTTGTCATGTCCAACTCTCGATCCCTGATGCCTCTCCATTGACTAGAATTAACGGTTCAGATTCAACCTCGATCTGACGGCTCAGATTAAGTTACGATTTCGCATATCGCGATTACGCCCGCTTCTCCTTGTTCTTTAAGGATCGTGTAGGTTCTCCTCGATCCAATGGTGGTCGGGTCCTGTGCTTGGATCTAACGTCTGATATCTGTCCTCCTTTTCAGTGCGCTCTTCTTGTCTTCATTCAGATCTGATGGCTCTCGTTCTTTCGGGAATTTTGAATGGATCCAACGATCAGAAATGCTTCTCAAGCTTTACGAGCCTTCGATCATTCAATCAACCTGAACTTATCTTCCTGAATATCATTGCGCTGTTGATCATCGCTGTTGTACTCAAGCCATCATCACTGCTGTACTTTCCATCAATGACAAGCATACATTGCCTGTTAAAAATTTGCCAACAATCTCCCCCTTTGGCATTGATGGCAACTAAGGCACCCGAATTCTTTTCTCCCCCTTTGACATCAATGTCAAAGAAGAGACAAGCTCCCCCTGATCTATTGCAGTAATTTTAGGAGGAATTAGATATTCAAACAATACAAATCTCACCCTAACAAGATGGAATCTTTTAGGTGTGAAATGAAATGACACCCAACTTCTGTCTAAGATATTCAAACGGTGTCTTGGCTAGGGGCTTAGTAAAGATGTCTGCAATTTGTTTTTTGGTGGGAATGTAATGGACCTGCACAGTCTGATTGGTGACCTGCTCTCTCAGAAAATGATATTTTATGGGGATATGCTTGGTCTTGGAGTGGAATACAAGATTTTTAGACACAATGATGGCACTAGTGTTATCACAATGAATTGGGATCGGAGCAGTGTATTTTACCTCTAAGTCAGCAAGTGTCTGAATCATCCATAATACCCGTGTGCAGCAGGTAGCAGTAGCAATGTACTCTGCCTCTGTGGTTGATAAAGAAATGGAACCTTTCTTTTTACTGAGCCAGGCTACTAAGGAGTTACCCAAGAAGAATGCTCCTCCACTGGTGCTTTTTCTCTCATCAACACAATTTGCCCAATCTGCATCTGAATAAGCAGTCAACTGAAGACTTAGATTTCTGCGATACCACAGACCATAAGTCATTGTTTCTTTTAAGTACCTGAATATTATTTTGAAAACTTGCAAATGACTCTGTTTAGGTGCAATCTAATATCTTCCTACCATTCCTACAACATGCATTATGTCTGGGCGAGATGCTGTGATGTACAGTAGGCTTCCTATCATTGATCGATATGAGCTTTGATCAACATCAGGTCAATCATCATCCTTTCTTAATTGACATCCAGTTACCATAGGTGTACCCACAGGTTTAGAATCTTCCATTTGAAACCTTTTCAGCATTTCTCTTAAATATTTTCCTATCATAGACATTTCAAATTCAGACTCCATGGTAGAAGCAAACCATTGTACCAATGAGTCCTTATTACATCCAAAGATGATGTCATCTACATAGACCAGTACGATGAGAAAATCATTATCCTCTGTCTTAATATACAGATTGTTGTCAGTTGTTCCTCTCTTGAACCCTTTGTCTTTGAGATACGTATCCAGTCTGT
>ML776671.1:689011-737073 GCA_009831015.1 Picea engelmannii | reverse complement strand
TCTATATACCAAGGTTTCATTTTTCTTTGAGCAGATAATACTAATCCACACTTGTTACTTTCCTTCTTCTTCCAAAACTTGACATTTTCAACAAGAGATTTCGAATCTGGTTCATAGTTCCTTAACCGACAGTCAATAGATTTCGAATCTCTTCTCTGTACCGTGTATTTATAGCTTCTGTGCACCTTGTGCATGCAATGTTCGCCATGCCTCTGCATGCATACTCTGCGTCGTTATCCTCCACCTCTCGAGTGCTCTATCTGATCATCATCGTGACTCTTCAGATTCTCTGGCTGTTTTCCCACGCGTTCAGTATCACTGGATGTTATGTTGAGATTCCTCAGCCTCTCTAGCAGTTGAGACTCTTCGTCTTCTCTGTGACAATCGAGCTCACCTTCTCTGTTTCAGTTACAGGCTTCCACTCTCATACATCTGTCAATCCCTTATAAGAATAGTCTTCCTTCACTAGACGAAGCTTGGAGACTCTTCATCTCCTCTGGTGATCACACACGGTGACCACAGGCTGTGGTAATAGGCGTTGTGAACTTATGATCTTCATCGAACCTGATCGACGGTTCATGATCTTGATGAATCAACGGTCCTGATCTCATCGTGATCTCACATCTCGTTGTTCCTTCGATGGAGATTCTCGTCACTCCAAGTCGCGATAGGCGAAGCTCCGAGATGGAGCTCAGATCAACGATCCACATTCTTGGTAATCCGACGGTCCCGATCTTTTCGTGATCTCGCATCTCGTTATTTCTTAGGTGGAGGTTCTTGTCACTCCAAGTTGCGATAGGAGAAACTCCGAGATGGAGCTGGATCAACAGTCCAAAATCTTGGTGCATTGATGGTCCAGATCTCTTCGTGAATTCGCATCTCGCAGTTCCTGTGATGAAGGGTCTCATCACTCCAAGTCATGATAGCCGAGACTCCGAGATGAAGTCGAATCAAAGGTCAAGATCAAACCTTGATCTGACAGTTAAGATCAAACCTTGATCTATTGGCTAAGATCAAACCCCGTTCCTTTGACTTTCCAGTCAACGACATGACGATCTTTTGCCACGTGTCCTCTTGATCCAACGAACCACGACTGTCATATCTGCCTTAAAACTTCACCATATCTAACGGCTATTGGTCCTTCATACTTCCCCCAGATCCTACGGCCTAGATCTTCTCGCGATTTTGCCACTTCATCGTGTGAGTTCTCGACACCTTCAAGTCCTGATCTACGAAACTCCGATAAGGAGTTAAATCAATGGTCCAGATTCATTCTTGATTCAATGGCTGCGATTGAATCGTGATATCGCATATCGTGAAATAAGCATTCTTGATGCATTGGGTTCTTTGCCTCTTGATATCGCGATTCGCGAAACTCCGATACAAGCCATAATCAATGGTCTAGATTCATTCTCGATTCAATGGTTGCGATTGCATCGCGATATCGCATATCGTGAAATCGACATTCTTGTTGTCAAGTGTTTTTGTCACTTCAAAGTCGCAATTCACGAAACTCCGATAAGGAGTTAAATCAACGGTCCAGATCTGATCTTGACTCAACGGCTGCGATTGAATTGCCATATCGCATATCGCGAAATCGGGGTTCCTGATGTCAATAATCTTTGTCATGTCCAACTCTCGATCCCCAATGCCTCTCCATTGACTGGAATCAACGGTCCAAATTCAACCTCGATCTGACGGGTCAGATTAAGTCGTGATTTCTCATATCGCGATTACGCCTACTTCTCCTTGTTCTTTAAGGATCGTGCAGGTTATCCTCGATCCAACGGTGGTCGGGTTCTGCGCTTGGATCTAACGTCTGAGATCTGTCCTCCTTTTCAGTACGCTCTTCTTGTCTTCATTCAAATCTGACGACTCTCGTTCTTTCAGTAATTTTGAATGGATCCAACGATCAGAAATGATTCTCAAGCTTTACGGGCCTTCGATCATTCGATCAACCTGAACTTATCTTCCTGAATATCACTGCACTGCTGATCATCGTTGTTGTACTCAAGCCATCATCACTATTGTACTTTCTATCAATGAAAAGCATACGCTGCCTGTTAAACATTTGCCAACAAAATGGTGGTAGAACCATTTTTTAATCCAAACCATCATATTATATCTCCCCCAACTATCAGTCATTGGATCTATCAGAAGTAGGTGGTAGTGGAGACATCCAGATAACTGGGCATCAACAGTCCCTTGAGGTAAAGTTCCATTGAAAGGGTCGGATGTCACATCAACAACCACCTTAGCAACATGTCAACACGATGTGTCGAGGTATGCAACTGATGATGTGTAATACCACAAAATAATTCCATTATGGCAGTATGACATGTTTGGCAGGTGATGTGGAAACCATGTTGGAAAGGGCATCATAGAAAGTTGTGGGGGCTTAAATAGATATCATTCATCGGATCTGAGGGCCAATGGATCTCATTCATCGATTGGTGCCAAGATACCAAGATCCAAGGTAATCCCGGAGGAATTGTTTCCCCAGATATTTGGACCCACCAGTATCAAAAGGAAACTTGCAATGGCTTGAAGTGGAAGCTCAGATCCTTAGTTCCTGGTTGGGGTAAAGTTCTAGCGTAAAGTTCCACTATCCAGATAATCGAACCACTGACAACTAGGAATATTTATTATGTTAACTTTTGAAGAAGTTTGAAGCCCGGTGCCTAGTTGGGGTAAAGTTCCAACATAGATTTCAGCGGGCCTAGATAACCGGACCACTGGCAATCTAGAAATTTTATGAATATCAATGTTGGGGATCCACTGAAGCCTAGTACCCAATTGGGGTAAGATTCCAGGATAGGGTTCCAATAGCTAGATAATCGAACCACCAATAACCAGGAGGTTTTATTTGTGTCATTTATTGGGGGATCCATGGGATCCTGATGCTCGGTTGGGTAGAGTTCCACCCCTAAGTTTTGCCTTTCAACTTGTGGGGTATGTCGTCGGATATTAGCCAATACATGCCAAATTAACAAGACATCTCATCCACCACATAAGATAAAATGTTTCATTCCACATCAACATGGTTCCATGTCAATAAGTCTATGATTTTTTTTTGAAAATTTGTCTAAATTTGGGGAAAGAGAAAAAAACTTCAATCAACCATAACTTTCTGCTCAAAGCTTAGTTTTGAGAAAATGAATAGTCATTTGAAAGATAAGAAGGATAAGAATCAATCTATTCATCCATATTTTCGATATGGGTAGAAGATATCATAAACAAGTCAAAATAAGGATTTTGGTGGCATTTAGATATTGGAAATAGGATGTGAATTTCCCATATTTTCATGTATGTTTAATCTAACAAAATTTCATTTGGTTACAAATTGTGTAGACTTGAAGTCACGGTCAAAACAAATCAACATGAAGATCAATGAGGTATAATATACTCATGATGATGAAGTTAGGGGACTGAATGTAAACCTAGGATATGTTAAGACTGAATCCAATGCGAACAAAGAAGGCATAGGAAGGAGTATTGATCTTGTGGATAAAATCAAGAGCCTGCAAAGAGACACGATGACATGAAAAGATGAGAATGAAAAACATATGAAATTTCAAGAGAAACAAAACCACATCAACACCAAGTTATTGCAAAGCTTGGATCATTTGCAGAAGAAGATAGATAAGGAAGAATATTAATGGAAGGAAGAGGATCATAGATCTCATTCCAGGAGGGAAGAATCTAGAAGTGTTGGTATATATCAACATCACTCACCAAGAAACTCAACTACAAGAGAAAGGAGTAGTTGAAACTTGTCTCTTGTCTGACAACATAAGAGGAGGACTAGAGTGGATAAACTACAAGGGGAGATGAAAAATAGAAAGAATCCTACTTTTTATGGTGGGCATTAGAAGGATGAATATGAAGAAGCATGGTTTCTAGTCATGAAGAAGTATTTTCAGATGCACACTTATTCCTCTCAAGCAGAAGCCAGAATTGCAATTTACTAGTTAAAAGGGAAAGCATCAATGTGGTGGGACCATATTGTCCAAGTCAAGAACATTGATGAAAAAAGGATAACTTAGAGGTTGTTAGGAGAATATTTTCATAAGAAATACTTGTCCAAAATTTATTATGACATAAATATGAAGGAGTTATTTGAAATCAAGCTCGGGGGAATGACTATGGATGAGTAAGAAAGGATATTTTTGGAGTTGTTAAGGTATGTTGACTTCATCCAGGATGAGAAAGTCAAGATACATAGATTCTTGAGTGGTATACATACAATCTACAATGACAAGATTCAATATGATGATCCCAGAAGATTGGAGGAAGCAATAAGGAGAGCCAAGTTCCTTTATGATAAACATAAAGGAGGGACAAATTCTCTTAGAATTGGGTGGAAAAGAAAAAAGGAAATATGGAGTAGAGAAGGAAAGGTTTTAAGCCACCTTTATTCAAAAACAATCCTCGGGGACAAACAACTCAAAATGAGTCCATAATGTCAGAAACTTTGGGGAAAAGACCAAGAAAACAACCAATTAAATGTTGGAGATGTGAGGGAGATCACTTGTATAGAGATTTCCCTCACAGAGGAGAAAATAGGACTTTGCACAACATTCAAGAAGCTAATACAGTTTAATATATGGGTAGAAGCATGACAAGGATCGATGTAGCCCTGGACACCAAGAAAGATGAATTCCAGTCCCATATGATTGAAGTGGAAGGTAATATCATTGACAACCTATAGCCATTTTAATTTATTCAAGAGCTATTCATAGTTATACAGATCCTAAGTTAGTGGAAAGATTTCACTTGCAAAGAAGAAAGCATGGGAAATATTTGTTAGTTTAGTTAGCTACATGAGCTTAAAGAAGAATCAATGAATTGGTTCATGATTGTCCATTGGACATGAATGGACTAAGCACAAAATTGTATATAAACATAATACTATTAGGTTCTTATGACTTCTAATTTCTATGGATATCTTGGACAAGCGTCATGTTGTCCTAGACTATTATAACAAGCAATTCACATGCCTTGAAGAAGAAGGAAACTTAAGATTAGTTTAAGGCATTCCATGAGCAATGACAGTTAGATAAATTTCCGCTAGGCAGAAAAAAATAAGTGTCTGGAAGGGATGCCAAATATACACAATTCACATGGAAGAAGTAACGAAGGATAAAGTGCCAAGTCTTGAAGACTTTGCAATTCTAGGAGAGTTTGAAGATGTTTTTGGAGAAATACTAGGCTTACCACCTAAAAGAAACATAGATTTCTCCATTAACCTAATTTTAGGAGAAATTTTAGTGTCCAAGACACTGTACAAAATTAGCATATTAGATCTTAAGGAACTACAAATGCAACTTGATGGGTTGTTGAAGAATGGGTACATACACCCAAGTGTGTCACCTTGGGGTGCCCCAGGGCTTTTTGTAAAGAAGAAGGATGTAACCTTATGAATGTGCATTGATTTTAGGCAATTGCATAAGGTGACAGTGAAGAAAAAGTATCATTTGCCAAGGATAGATGATCTCTTTGATCAGATGAAAGATGCGAGGGTATTTTCCAAGGTTGAATCTTAGGTCAGGCTACCATCAAGTAAGGATTAAAGATGAAGATATCAACAAGACCTCCTTTAGAAAAAGGTATGGTCATTATGAATTTGTAGTGGTGCCACTTGGGCTATCAAATGCACCAGTTGTGTTCGTGTGTTTGATGAGTGACATTTTCATTAAATATTTGGATAACTTTATCATTGTTTTCCTAGATGACATACTTATCTACTCTAAGTATAAAGAGGAGAATCATCAACATTTAAGGATGGTGTTACAAGTGTTAAGGGAGCATCAAATTTACGTAAAGTTGAGCAAGTTCTCATTTTATCAGAGGAAAATCCATTATTTGGCTCACATTATTTCAGAAGAGGGCATAGCAGTGGACTATATAAGATTAAAAAAATCATAGAGTGGCCAGTTCCAAGGAATGTCACAGAAGTCAGGTCATTTGTGGGACTAGCAAGATACTATAGAATATTTATAAAAGGGTTTTCAAAGATTGCACATCCTATTACTTCTTTGAAAAATAAGGGTGTGAAGTTTGAATGGTCTGAGGAATGTGAAGAGGGATTTATTCATTTAAAGAAATTGTTAAAAACTACACTAGTGGTAAGGATTGCAAATCCAAATGCAGATTTTGTAGTGTACACAGATGCTTGCAAAGAAGGATTAGGTGGTGTCCTTACCCAGAATGGTCATGTGGTCTGATATGAGTCTTGGAAACTCATGGAGAATGAAAGGAACTATGCCACACATGACTTAGAACTGGTAGCCATTATTCATGCATTGAATATGTGGAGACACTACCTTGTGGGGAGGAGATTCGAATTTAGGATAAACCACATTGGTCTAAAATATATGTTCAGACAGTCAAATTTAAATGTGAGACAAGTAAGATGGATATAATTCCTCAATGAATATGCTATAAACAATATCAAAGGAAAGGAGAATAGAGTAGTTGATGCACTTAGCAGGAGGGTGCATGAGATGCATGCTTCAACCATAAGCATGTATGTCTCTAATTTAAAGGATAGAATTCTTGAAGCTATTAAATCAGATCAGTTGTATGTGTAAGAAAGGTAGACATTGCAACAAGGTAAAATTCAACATAAATTTAAGGATTGTGCATTGGAAGAGGATGGAGTTATCAGGTACAAAGGCCAATTATATTTGTCGAATGCACAGTAGCTGAAAAATAATGTGTTGAAAGAAATGCATAGTGTGCCTTATGATGGGCACCCAAGTTATCAGAATACCATAACATCTCTCATAGGTCAATACTTTTGGCCAGGCATGAAGAGGGGTGTGGTTGATTATATAGCCAAATGCATGGAGTGCTATAAAGTTAAAGTTCAGCATGGGCATCTAGCCATATTGTTGCAGACATTATCCATTCCTAAGTGGAAATGGGAAGTGGTGACAATGTATTTTATCCCCAATATTCCCAAAATAGTGAAGCAACATGATTCCATCATGGTGGTGGTGGATAAATTAACCAAGGAAACTCATTTTGTGCAAGTAAAGCTGGCACATAAAGCGGTAAATATTGTAGACATTTATATGAAAGAAATTGTCAGGTTGCATGGTGTTCCCAAGGAAATTGTGTTTGACATAGATCCTAAGTTCACTTCAAATGTTTGGAAGGGATTATTCAAGTAGTTCAAAACGAAGATAAACTTCAATACAATAGATAACTTAGAGACAGATGGCTAGACATAAAGAGTCAATCAAGTAATTGAAGATATGCTACAAATGTATGTGATGAACAAGCCTTCCCGGTGGGAAGACTACCTCCATTTGGTGGAGTTTTCTTACAATAATGTATATCAAGCGTCGTTAAATATGATTCCATTTGAGGCACTTTAAGGAAGAAAGTGCAACACTCTAGTGAGATGGGATAATCCAACAGATAGGGCAGTTGTTGGAACTGAGATGCTCAAGGAAATGGAAGAACATATGACCAAGATTAAGAAGAAATTGAAAGTTTCCCAAGATAGAAAGAAAATATATGTTGATAAGGGAAGAACGCACAAAGAATTTAAAGTGGGTGATCATGTGTTCTTGAAAGCGAAGGCCAAGAGAAGTTCCCCAAAGTTGGGAAACTGTTCAAAATTGGTAGCACATTATTGTGGATCATTTGAAATACTGGAAAGGATTGGGCCTATTGCTTATATGTTAGCATTACCTGCATCTATGCATGTGTATAATTTTTTCCATGTGTCATTACTTAAGAGATATGTGTCTGATGCTAATCATGTTATTGATTGGACATTGATTCAGGTGGAGCATGAAGGTGAATTCTAGGTTCATCCTATGTGCATCATGGATAGGAAAGTCAAGTTGCTTGAGAATCAAGCAATAGTATTGGTAAAGGTCCAATGGACCTATTATGGTCCTAAATATGCTACATGGGATCATGAGGACATCGTGAAGGACCATTACCTACATCCTTTTGGATATTTTTGAAGAATTTTGAAATTAGCATTGTACAACATTCACTGAGGATAGTGCACAAAATAAGGGGGAGGGGAATGTAACACCCAAAGTACACCCCTATATGTATTTGTACATATTTTTATTAGGCTAGTGAGTCGGGATTATTTTGGTACAGAGCGCCTTGTATGTGTGTATGTTTAGGCCAGAGTTTCTGTGTGATATGAGGATGGTGAGCCTATAAGTTGTGGTCAGTGAGCCAAGATTTGTATTTTTGTAAATCGCATTGTCATTATTAATAAATATACATCATTGTTGCATACTTCAGGACAAAAAGAGTATGGGGGGATAGGAATTCACGAGAGGGAAAGGGGGATTAAAGGGATTATGAGAAAGGGATTATGCTAGGGGGTTAAGCCTAAGGAATATAATAAAACATTCCTAAAAATTCCAAGTCTAAAGTTATTGCCATGTTTATGTTTTTGTCCTAAATCTTGAGGAGGGATAAATTCCCAAGAGAGAGGAAGTGGTTACTCTTGTGCCACTTGTCATTTTGTTTGAATGCATACTTAATTTGGAGGCTTAGTGTTTTTGGGGGATCTTCAGTCAATCATTTTAATTGTTGATGGTTTGATTCTGATACTACATTCCCTATTGTGGGATGAACCAGAAAAGGAGTGGAGCTACGAGCTATTGGAATGGTCACCATGTAAATCCTTGGTGCTTTAGGTTGTGAATAAGTAGGTTTTCAGGCCTTTAAAGTGAAGAAGAACATTAACAATCCTATTGATCAATTCTCCTTGGTTGGGAGAGTTTGTTGGGATATGTTTCCCTGTGTGTTGGCCTTGTAGGTGCCCATAATATCCATAAGAGTAGCCTTATGTTCCAAGTGCCATAGAGCTCTAAGACTTCTTGGTTGTCCTATTGTTGAATCCTTGGAAAGGAAATAGTATGATTGAAGGAATATGGAGAAGTGAAGGGGTACACTTCCTGGGGTGGGACAAGATGAGAGGAATGAAAGGTTGTGAGGTGGAACTGTTGCTAGACTTAGTTCCATTGGCCTAGTTTTTCTTGCTAGTATTGTTAGACCTTAGTGGGACTGGTGAGAGTAAATTTTACCTAGTGGAGTCATAGCCTTGGCTTGAGGGTGACCTACTATTGAGAATTGGAATAGTAATGTCTATGGATGGGAGGAATGTTGGAGGTCTACAACTAGTTTGTGTTTTCTTTAAAATGTAAGTGTTACGTGTGAAATGATTAATTGTTGAATTAATGTGTTTTACTTCCACTATATTTAATAATTTAATTGTATCTTTCATTGTGAAATGATTGACATTTTATTATGCATGTACACGAATTATGCATGGTTGTTTTCTTGCTAGATTGTATAACTATAATGTATGCGGGGTAGAATTGTACAATAGTTTTTATAAAGCCTGATGGGATTGCTTGCATAAGCTATCAGAGAGAAATTTTATGTGGCATGCCTCGGATTGGGGCTAGGGATGCTACATTGTGGTATCAGAGCCCTGTTGGGTAGATTCTTTGATGGTATCAGAGGAATGTTTCAGTGACAATGCCCAAGTGGGGTCTTGGGAACGTTACATTATTGGGTTATGGGGTCATTCAAGTCTAGGGTAATTTATTAATATTTTTTTGGTGTATTCCCTCACCATGGGTTGGGGGAAAAGTGTCAGATATGAGGTATATAGGGCCTTTTCTAAAGGATATTGAATCAAATAACTTGCAAACAACCTAACACATGCTAGTATTCAACGAAATTTCATACATAATAAAATGAAACCCTTGGATATTCCCTTTAAATATATATAAATTGATAAATAACATATAAGTATAGGGTTAGAGTTACCTCCTAACTCTCTAGCATATTCCCTAACATGCACCATTTCCACATCAACATAAAACATCCAATCCACCCTCCATCAAAACAAATAAAAAACCCAAGAAATAATGAGCAATAGCTTTAGAAAAATATTCTTGCTTTATTCTCCAATGCTTTACAAATGAGAGTGTCTCATGTTTTATAGATGAAGAGGAGGCTCAAAACCATTTACAAAAACCATGGGTAAGCTCAATACCATAGGTAAAATCATTTTCTCTAATAAACCACGAGAATAATAATATATAAAATGTGATTTTACAATAAAATTTTGATTTCCCCCCTTAGAAAAGGTTAGAAAAGGTCAAAGAATAATAAAATAATGCTCCAAGAGGTGTGTCCCTCTTAAAAAGGGTAAAACATGGTCAAATAGTCCAATCTCTTAGCTTTCTCAAGGAGATAAGCCATGTGTCAAAGAATAATTCGCCCCTCCTTTAAGTTATGATAATGTGCATGTGATAAAAAAGAAAAGGGAATGCTTCATGTGTCCAATAGTACTCCAATGTGTAATATCCACATAAGCTGATGGGTTTGGCCTCCTAGAAAAACATTAATTTGTAATTCGAAGTGACAATTTCCTAGTAACCCTAACAATTAAATTAATTTTGATACTTGCCTAAGTTTTACCTAGGGGAATATTATCAATTGTTTTAAATGAGTCCATTCTTAAGGAAAACCCATATTTCCTAGTTTTTTTAGGTGGAAGATAGGAAATTAATGAAATTAGTGATGAAAAGTGGAAGGGGGATGATCCATGTGATGACCCTCAAAGTCATATACATGCATTGGTCACCCTCTTAGATTTTTATGCCTCTAGATTTATTTTAATTAGTAGTTTTTTATGGTATCTTTCTAGAGGGACATTTTCATTGAGTTAGCTTTCTTGGCCCATTTTTCTTTATTTGTTACCACTTTAGCCTTTTTCTTTAGATGTTCACTTTATTGAACAAGTCCTTATTTATTACATTTTCTTTAGAGAACCAATGACTAGGGGTATTGGCCTTTTAATAAGAGGCATTGCTCAAGTTTTATTTTTTTTTGGCTTGACTTTTCACTTCACCTCTTAGCCTTTGTGGCTTTATTTGATTTAGGATTTTAATTTTGAAATTTGAAAGATCATACATGGTGAGATTTCATTTTTTTAATGTGGATAGAGACGAGTGATACTTAGGGAGATGGAAAATGATTAATATGGTTAGTATGTGTATCTTGCTATATATTCTAAACACCTAGTAGTACGAGTCATCTTAGGAAAGACACACTTCTAACAGAAAAGACGTTCCCCAAGGTAATACAATGCAAGTAATAAAATTTGTATGTTATGAAATTCTAATCAACAAATGCAGGGTAACCACAACTTAATGACATGCTAGTAGGTTATATCATCATGCCCAGGTAAATATTAAACATGGAGTAATCTATGAAGATACTTGGACCATCAAGGTGTATCTGATATCTAAGCATTTGAAATGAGAAAAACCATGGTTCATTGAGCAAGCATCATGTCTCAATTAGAGAGATAAAGGAATATGTCTAGATCTAATAAAATAGGTATGATATGTCATGCAGGAAGGTACATGATATCTATGTGAGGGTATCCAAAAACATTTTCTACCCTTGATATGGTAACAAGAAGCCTCCCTTGTGTTGGATTTACTCCACTAAAAAGAGGGAAGTTGTTTCCTAGGTGACAGTGGTGACATCTTCCATTGTTCCACTAATCTTGGCACCTTGTGAGGGATTTGTAGTAAGGTTATATATTTGTTTGGTAACAAGATCCTCAATAAAATACAATAACAAATCCGACCATAAGTGAGCCATTGTTGCAAGAATTTAATATTGTCCCACAAAAAAATTGTAATAAGAAAAATATGGAAATTGATCAATTATCAAAGCTCAACAATGTTGATCTATAAACTATCATGGATATTCCAGTGGAATAGTTTGTCACAAAAGAACTTATAATATTCTGCAATTTTTTACTATGTATTTGTTTACTTTAGATTTTAGATTTAATATTACTAGCTTAGCACACAAAATATTGAAATAAATTGAAGTTGAAATGAAAGAAGCTAAGAAAATAACACACCATCCACACAATGAACACAATATTTACCCTAGGAAAACCCATATAGAAGGTGAGGCCTATGCCTTTCTCTTTTATTCTTAGCTATGAAATGCAAATACAATGAAAGTGCACTCATTATGGAGTTTCCATAGACATTATGGCATGTCTCACTGCTACATGATATTTTGCTTCCTCTGTTCTGATTCAATATCCCACTCCCAAATATAATAACAGTGGAACCCATTCCTTCCCTAACGGTTGAGTATTTAATATGGAAAGATAGTCGTCTAGGGTTAGCTCTGCATGTGTGAGTAATGAAAGTCGGCATGGAATCCATTTGATATCATGGTGGTCGATAAGATAGGTCAACTTGTTGGAGACATAACTTCCATATACAAACTTTGATTGAGGTGATCTTGACATTGCTAGAGAGATCTCAATGTGTAGAACAATGTTAAGAGCTACACACTTTTTTTGCAAATTTTTGACCCAAAAGATGCCATTTGATTCCTCAAATAAGTTATAGAATTTCATACCCCCTAGATCACTAAAGTAGGACCTGCCCCTAAAATGGGCCCTAAAATCCAATAGCTCCACTTTTTACACCCAAAAAGTACCAAAATATATTACCAATTATACAATAATCCATTTCAAATTATACCTACCCATTTAGGGAGGATTTTTGTCCCCAATCACTTTTACTAAAGGTGAGGAAATTTTTACCTTCTCCCTAGAGTGCCATTTAGCCATACCTGAAAGTTTTCATCCCAGGTTGTGAAAGTTCATGCTACCCCGACCATCTAGTTGTTTTGGACTTCTTTTGGAAAAAAATCTTCTGCTAACTCTAGCTGAGCTTCTAGTGCTAATTTCTCTATGATAGGTAAGTATTACTCATCACTTCCCTAGTCCAACATGAAAGGTCCATAGAGTTTCATATTTTCCACATTCACTACTGAGTAAATGCATATATATATGTTGGTAGACTAAGTCTATAGGAATGATCACCCACCTTTTCCAATACTCCAAAAGGACCATACTGTAGATCTGTGATCTTCTTACCATGGCCATATAACATTTCTTTGTTTAAATTCAACCAAAATATATCTCTTACCTTGAATGTTATCGTAATTATGTCTTGATCATGTCGGGCCTTGTACTTTTCCTATGACTTATTTAATGCCTCATATTCTTGAAAATGGATCTACTGTGATCTTATCAATAAATTTTTCAACCTTTAATGTTTCTCTTGTGGTTTCTTCCCTTACTCCTCCTTGCTATCCATATACAATATCTAAGGGTGAAGGTGGAAGATACCCAAAGAAAGTTTCAAAAGAGGAATGTTGGGGCATAGTCGGTAGACTTGGGGTTCAACATTAAATCACCAAAAAATCCCTAAATGTAATGTCCCTTTCGGCATCATCCGCAAGTCGGTGAATTCTCACCTAAGGTACCTATGGGGACCGAAGGAACCAAGTTTCAGTAGTCATGGGGGAATATGAGGCATTCATCCTAACCATTCACTTAACGTATATTCATTTATCATGTGCATGAAACTGTAACAACATAATAACCTATGACAGATTCATCTTATATACTCATTCATAATACACGTGGAAACATCAGATAAACATTCCTATTAAGTATTAAACATATACTACATGTGCACAATAAACATAATAAACCAATACATCATGACAACAGACACATCAGAACACAAGGATTTAACGTGGTTCACCCCAAACTGGGCTACGCCCACAATGATTGGATTCTTATATTATTCATTCATAGTCTCCATTACATTCATGTGTACTGGACTTATACAATGATATTCAGTTAAAACCCAAACCTGCCCATGTCATTCTATGTTGCAGTGCACAGATACCTCTCTACTCATATTCAATTTATCCCATATTTGACAACTCCACAAAACAACCAACAGTATCGAACTTATGAGATATTCATCAACTTCTCTAACCTCACATATCGAAGCATCATCAATGAACTAATGAAGAACAACCCTCTATCCCAAAAAACCATTACATGTTTATACATATTCAATAGGGCTAAGCCCGCTACAAAGTGGTTACAAAGTGGAAAAAATGTCCCAAAACTCCTAACTATCTTCCTCCTTTTGCGCACTAACTCCTGAAAATGCACTAACTTATTTCCACGTGTGTCTCCCCTTTGATGAATTTTCGTATGATCCATTCCTATGCGATTCCCAAAACTTACCCAAAATTGACCTGCTCCAACAGCCCCCCAACACTCACATGTGGCTCGTCTCAAGCCACTTCAGCGTTGCTTCCAAGTTTCCATGAACTTTTGAAATGTTTCTCTAGCCATTGTGACATTTTCTTTGGCTTGTGTTTCCTGCTGCATAATTTCCTCTACCATCTCTGCAGTAAAATGAGTGTTCAAATTTTCAACACTTTCTTGTACTACCTGCTTGACTATGCCCTACGTAGCTACCACTTTTGTTTCCATCTTGTATATTTTTTATTCTAACATTTTTATCTTCTTTTCACAAGCCTGCTACTCCACCCTCATCTGGTTCATCTCTGAATATAACTTCCTATTTTCTACCATTGTTGTCATCATGTATATGGGTGGTAATGTGCTCATCACTTCCTTGAATTTATGCGCCTTGTCCTGAACAACTTGTACTTTCTTCCCAATTTATTGTAATTCTATATCTCCTGACAATTGAGCCCATATTCTCATGATTTCTGCACATAAATTAGCACATTCTGCTTCCAAACTTCTGAGGTTTTCGATGGTTGTTGTCATCATATTCTCTCTTTGTGTTTGTTCCTCTGGTGGAGTACTCATAATCTGTCTATAAATCAATGATATTTGTGTGAAAACCATGAATGGATTCACTAATCTTTGTCAGATGTTATTCTAGCGTAGTGTCTTCCTCTCTAGGCACTTCTGGAATAATGTTGTAAACCCCCTGGACCACCTATTTTATCCTCACAGTCCTCTATGCGGCCTCATCCCTCTCCTACCTAATTGATCATATTCATCTTGCAAAATATCCTTGTCTTGGAATACCTTTGTCAACTCTATTGATGTTGACATTGCGCGCAATTGAAGTTCCTCCATCACACTCATTTGCAACTCATATATCACTTCTACCAATAATTGGGATAACACTAATTTAATATGACTAAGTGTATTTTCTTGCTCCTTCAACTCTATCATGGGGAACTCTAAGGCTCACATTGTTATTTTCATTACCCAACACTCTCCTGATGTTTCCACTAAGTGGGATGTCATCAGTTGTTCCTTTGTCATCTACGCTATATTCCCTATTTGTTCTTTTTCCCCTATGTTAATTGTTTCTATTCTTATTGTCTCCAAAAAATGTTGTAGTGCAGAAATATGTTCTTGCATAGCCAAATGATTTTATTCTTACTTTTGCGTCGCTCACTCAAAATATTCCTCACTCACCTCCTTGACTTGATCTACAATTTTTTCGAAGTAATCTTCTGACCAAGCCTAGGTGGCCACTTGCTTAACTACATTCCTCTTCTTTCATTGAGGGATTGATTTACCCTTATATGTTTATTTCCTCTTCTCTCATGGGACATGGACTATCTTATGTGTTCCTCCTACACCATTTCCTTCTCTTTCTTGTTCTTTTTCTTCTTCATCATCATCATCTATTTCCTCTACTTCAGGGTTTTGTTTCTCTAGTTGCTCTTTTTCTGTCATTGGGATAATCCAATCATCATCCCAATATTCCATGATGTGTCTCATATCTTCCTCAATTATCCTGTATTGTGTGGGAAATCATTCCCGACTTGGGTCCTTCTTCACTTGAATATAAATGTGATGGTGCCCTTCCTTAAATTGTGCAACTGGATTGTACGCTTCTACCACCTATGGTAATATTCATGGTGTCTTCTGGATGATTTCCCTAATTACCTCCTTATAGATATAAAAATATATGGGTTTATCCTGCTGTCTCGCCTTGTGCGCAGTGTTGAAATATTTGTTGTCATTGATGTCAACCCTTGAAGAAGTACGGTAACCCCAAAGGTATGGTTATGGTACCCGAAGTTAATCGAGGGAAAATGTTATGAAGGAAAGTGTAAATGTAGGTAACTCACTCATGGATGAATAGTCCTCATCATGGTTTTTTCGATGATAGGTGGCATACCATGTGGTTCCTCATGGTTGAGGAGTTATGGCCTTGTGAATTTGGAATCCCCAAAGAATGGTCAAGAAGCCCCTAGTTGGTTACAAGTCTTTAATAAAAGGGTAAAGTGGTTGTAACAAGAAAGTACTAGAAGCCCTAATATTAAGGAGAGAGGTAACTAAGACAAAGTATAAATACAACTCAAGAAGTTTCTCATAAATACATTCACTCACTCATTCTATTGGATATCTTCTAGTGAACTAGTGATCTATTGGCAAGTTTTGTGACGGAAATTTCTGAGGTAGAAAAGAAGGAGAAGTGTGGGAGTTTCGGCATTGCAGAGGAGAGTGGAAATTTATTAAGAAACCCTAGTTTATTTGACTCCATGGTTCAGACTACTAGTGTCTCGTGAGGACCCCGCGGGTTGCATAATACCTATCATGTGAGACCCCAAAAGACAAAATTCCTTAGTACCGCGAGGACAAGACAAGTTTGGGGGAAATTCTAGTACCAGGTCCCCAAATTCAGAAGATAACTCATAGGACAACATTACAATACTGTTTCAATTCAACTACAAAGGTACATGTATGTTCATGAGTATGTTATGAAGGTTAACATATTGGTTATGGATATGGTACATGCTTAAGGAATGCTTGATGTATGGTTGAGGCATTGATACATAGTTGAGGTACGTCTTGGAAACATGGTTGATTGAGGTATACTCTGGTATCTAATTATGACATGACTAGTATGGTTCACATCATTGAGATGTTCTTGTTGATGTATACATTTGATGTATGGTGGCATATGAATGAGGAACATGCTTTGTTCTTTGAGGAACTTCATTGATGATATGGTATAGGTCTATACATGATTGATTCTATGATATATGGTATAGGTTGTATTCATGGTTGATGTTATGGTTAAAATATATTATGGTTTATGATTGATGCATGTTATAGTTCACATGTTGGTATATAGTTGATGCATGGTATGGTACATGCACATAGGTTGGATACAATGACAGGTTAATGATCAGTTACAAGTGATGAGACAAAGACAGTGGTAGAGACAATGACAATGACATATTTATAGTGGCAGTGATTATGGTAGTGATAGTTGGTCTACACTTATATTTCAGGGCGGAAAGACAGGGCAAGGAAAGGGGGTTGTAGCCACCTTCCAGTTGGTGTTGGAGAACACATGGAGTTGGAGCCTGAGAATTAGGAGGTTGTAGCCTCCTTCTAGTTGGAGCTAGAGAATTCAAGGGGTCATAGCCTCCTTCCAGTTGCAAGTGGAAAATTGGGAAGTTGGTGCTTCCAATGAATGTATTTATTTGATATATATATAATAAAATAATTTTGTAGTTTTATCCCATTTGGGTTTCCCCGTAAATATTGGTGTACTATGTATCTTATGTGATATTGTTGATGAGATGATGCTTATGTTTATACTATTGATGATATATTGAATGCTAATGATAAACTGCTGAACATTGTTGAAGAATATACATTTTGGTTAAAAGTAATAAAAGTGTTCATACCTATTCATCCCCCCCTCAGTATTCCAACAATTGGAATTAGAGCAGGTCCTTTGAGAAGTAATATAACCATTGGAAGGAGATCATGGAATACACTAAGATTGGAGCACCCATATTTGATGGACAAAACTATGCCTTCTAGAACAAAAGGATGAAAAACCTTTTATAGGCACAAGTATTTGATGTTTGGAAGTCAGTAGTAGATGGATATACAACACCAACCACTCCCCCAACTGAAAACAATGGAAATAAACTCATTGAGAACAACTCAAAGGATAAAGGCACTGTTATGAGAAGTCTGGTTGATTCAATATTTTTCAAGATCATGCATTGTGATTCTGCAAAGGATATTTGGGATAAGCTTCAAAATATTTATGAAGGAGATGCCAAAGTCAAAGGAGATAAACTTCAAACCCTTAGAGCCAAGTTAGAACAATTGAAGATGAAGGAAGATAAAAACATTGCATCATACTTCATGTGATATGATGAAGTAGTGAATATGATTAAAGTTTTGGGAGAAGAGATGAAGGAGCCATTGATTATTCAAAAAGTACTAAGGTCTCTACCAATGAGATTTGATCTGAAGATTTCATCCCTAGAAGAAAGAGCATACCTAGCTACCTTGAGCATGGACGGGCTACATGGGATAATCGCATCCTATAAAATGAGGATAAAGAAAGAGAACCCAGTCACAAAAGAAGTATTATTCAAGTCATCCAAGAAGACAAAGAATAATAAACAGAACCCAAATTCAAAGCCAAGTTTTAGCTGCAGCGATGATTCAAATGATTCATAGGAAGATGAGAAAATGGAAAAATTTGTGAGAAAGTTGAAAAGAGGAACTGGAAAATTCAAAGGTATGCTTCCATTGAAATGTTTAATTTTGTTGGTATTGGTCATTTTTCTTTTAAATGTCCCTATGCTAATAATAAAGATAGCAATGAAGAAGGAGATTCTAAGAAGAAAAAGATAAATCAAAATGGAGATAAGAGAAGAAACAAAAATAAATTCTTCAAGAAAAGTTTCTACTCAAAGGAAGATAGTTCCTCATTAAACGAGGATGATGATAGTGACAATGATTTAGAAAGAGTACTCTTCATGGCAGTAGAATAATCTGAACAACAATATGAAGAAGAAGGCAAAGTTGATCTCAAAGAAAAATTAATCAGTGCCCTAGAAGAACTAAGGAAAGAATGAAAGACAAACAAGTCACTCAAGGAAGAAATAAATATGAAAGAAAGATATCATAATTTCAACTCAAAAGAAGTCAAGAAAATGATCATGAAGTTAAAAATCCAGGTAGAAGAATACAAAAGAATTAAATAATCACTCGGAAGTCAGCTAGAAGAGAAGGAGAAGATGATTGAATGCTTGGAAGAAGTAATAGTCACTCTAAGAAAGATCTTCAGAAGAAGGACAACAATAGAATAACACCAAGATATTGGATGAGATCATCAACAATCAAAGGCCATACTATGACAGGTTTGGGCTAGGATACAACCAGATGCAAATTGAGAAATGTTCAAGCTCCAAGACAATAGAACATGAAACATAACAGAGAAGTTATGCATAAATTGTCAAAGATTCTCCGAGGAAAGAAGAAGGTAAGAGGGTCCAAGAAGAAGATCACAGAGGAATTGCACCACCCAAAAGATTTAGAATTCAGTATCAGTAGCAGCCAGCAATAGAAATACCTCAAGAAGAAGAAGGATTCATAAAAGAAGCTCCATTTATAATATCTTATGCCTCTAGGTATCAAACTATTTTTCTTGGTTTATGTTATTCATGTAATAATTTGGGGCACAAAGTTGTGAATTGTAGAGCCTATGCCAAGAAAAAAAGAAACTATGAAGGATATTCGAACAACAGTTATCCCAGAAGGCCTCATGAAGCACAAAACATAAATCACAATACTTTCAGTTCATTAAGTAATGAAGTATAATGCCACAAGTGCAACAATTTTGGACACTCGGCCAAAGATTATAGACTGACCATTCCTCCAAGAAAACAAAAGTAGAATATTAACGGTTATAAATAGGAACCACAAAGGATATGGAGAAGGAAATAGGATCAATTCAACATTGAAGAATGATCACTTTCCCTACTATATGAACACAAGAAAAGTGGGTGTTATGTCGACAGTGGTTGCTCAAAGCATATGAAAGGTGACAAGAATATGTTTCTAACTCTAAAGAAGGAAAGAGATGGACCTGTTTCGTTTGGAAATGACAACTAAGATAGAATTATAGGAAAGGGTATAGTCAAGCTTGGAACAAAATATGCCAAGGCATAAAATGTTGTACTTGTTGAAGACATGAAACACAATCTACTAAGTGTAAGTCAAATGTGTGATCAAGGACACAAAGTTGTGATTGAATCAGAGAAATGTGAGATAAGGAAAGAAGGACCAGGAAAGGTGGTGGCTATAGCTATAAGAACTCCAAGAAACATATATGTACTAAGTGAAATTGGAAAGGAAATATGTTGCTTAGGAAAGGAAAATGAAATTTGGCTCTGGCACAGAAGAATGGGTCATGAATTTCGATAATCTTGTCAAAATCATCAAAAAGGAAGCAGTAAAAGAAATGCCCAAAATTTAAAAGCCAACAAATACTCTATGTAAGCATTGTCTACAGGGAAAAAAAACCAGGACCAAGTTCAAATCAGAAGAGTACTCCACGACAAAACCACTATAAATTATACACATTGATCTATGTCGTCCGACAAGAATGAAGGGATTAAATGGTGAATAGTAATTTATGTTAATGGTTGATGACTACTCAATAATGAATGAATTTTTCTTTCTCAAGATGAAGTCATAGGCTTTCGAACACTTCAAGATATACAAAGAGATGGTTGAAACTGAGACAGAGTTAAAAATCAAGTGTTTGATATTAGACAATGGAGGAGAAATTACATCAAAGGAATTCATGGAATTCTGTGGAGAACATGGAATAAAAAGATAGTTCTCGGTAGTTATGATTCCTCTGCAAAATGGAGTTGTTGAAAGGAAGAACATAATAGTACAGGAAATGGCCAGAACCATGTTGAAAGATTCCAATTTGGGTGACATTTTTTGGGCACAAGAAGTACATACAACAGTTCATATCCTAAACAAAGGAATGCTTAGAAATAACAGTGATAAGACTCCCTACGAGCTATGGAAAGGAAGACCATTAAATGTGAAGAACTTCAGATTTTTCGGAAGCTAATGATATATCAAAAGAGAATATGGAAGGATTAGAAAATTTCATTCTCGGGTTGATAAGGGCATTCTAGTTGGGTACTCAAGAAAAATCAAATAATACAAATTCTTTCATCTAAGAATGAACAAAATAGTGGAAACCATCAATGTAACTATTGATGAGATAGATGGATGAAAGACAAAATAAATAAGAAAAGATCCAGAAGAACAGAATGACAAAGAATATTTGAAAGAAGAGGAAGTGGAAGAAGAAGAATAGCAGCCATAAGCAAAGAAACAACAAGAGAAACAAGATCTTCAGATACCTCCAAAGACACCTAGTCGAGGAGTATAGAAAATCATCCACCAAAACAAATCATTGGGAATAAATATGCAAGAGTTGAAACCCGAAGAATAATATGTTCACCAGAACAAAAACACCTATCATTGTTATCCACAGTCGAACCCAATTGTTTTGAAGAAGCCAACAAAGACGAACACTGGATCAAGGATATGGATGAAGAATTGGATCGGATAGAGAAGAATGATACATGGGAACTGGTTTTAAGACCAAAGAACAAGAACATGATTGGTAGAAAGTGGGTTTTCAAAAAAAAAATGAATGAGGATGGACATGTCACCAAAAACAAGGAAAATTAGTTTGCAAAGGATATACTCAAGTTGAAGGTATAGATTTTTAAGAGACCTTTTCCCTAGTTTCCAGGATGGAAGCAATCAGAGTGAGTTTATCCTATGCATGTTCCAAGATAATCAAGGCGTATCATATGAATGTGAATTCATCCTTCCTTAATGGAGAATTATAAGAAGTGTACATTGAACAACCAGAAGGATTCCTACTGCCAGAAAAGGAAAATTATGTCTGCACGTTAAAGAAATCATTGTATGGACTCAAACAGGCTCTCAGAGCTTGGTATTCAAGATTAAACAGGTATCTACAATGACAAGGATTCAGAAAAAGCAGTGCAAATATAAATATCTACATAAAAGTGGATAGAGAAAGTATATTGATAATTGAAGTTTATGTAGATGACATTATATTTCGAAGTGATGATGACAGGATGAGTCCAAAGTTTTCCAGAGACATAAAATGAGTTTGAAATGTCCTTGCTCGGTGAGTTGAATTTAATTTTGGGATTAAAGATACGTTAATGTGATAAAGGTATTTTCATCTCTCAGAACAAGTATATTAGAGAAATACTAAAGAAGTTTGGAATGGAACATTGCAAACTTGTGAGTACTCCTATGCAGATTAGTTGCAAGTTAAGTAAGGATGATGATTCTAAGGATGCAGACCAAAGACTCTACAGATCGATGATTGGCACCTTACTTTATGTGACAACATCTAGACCATATGTGATGTAGACAATTGGACATGTTGCAAGGTTTCAAGCAGAACCATAGGAATCACATGTTATGGCCGTGAAGAGGATATTCATATATCTCAAATGAACAAAAGAATTTGTATTATGGTATCCAAAAGGGAATGAACTATATGTGGTTTCCTACATAGATGAAGATTGGGCAGATAGCATTGATGATATAAGAAGTACAAGTGGAATAGCTTTCTACTTGGGTGATTGTCTGGTATCATGGGTAAGAAAGAAAGTCATTAGTATCTTTTTCCACAATAGAAGTATATACATTGTGGAAGTGGCATGTTGTATTCAGGTTTTATCGATGAATAAAACCTTACAGTATATACAAGTGAAGTATGATGAGACCATTTCAATATTTTATGACAACACCAGTGCTATCAGTATATCCAAGAATCTAGTGATGCATTCCAAGATGAAACACATTCCGATCAACTATCACTTTCTACGGGAACAAGATAAAAATAACAACATCAAGCTAGAGTACATTGGAACAAAAGATTATATTGAAGATATCTTCACCAAACCCCTTTTGAGGGAGACTTTTGAGTATTTGTGACAGAAAATTGGAGTAGTTTATGCCCCACAGTGATCCACACAACTTCAGGAACAATAATACAAGGGGAGGGAAGTAGAAGACATGAAGAGTCTAAGTAAAGAAGGTTTTGAATGTTTTTCATATACATCATATATTTACACAAGGAAGCACCATAAAGAGAAAGTAGATTCTTTCATATAGGGGGAGCATGTCAAAGGGGAGCATCCCAAAGGGAGCATGTCAAAGGGGAAAAGAATGAATAAAGTCATGTAAATAGAGAGAAGGAACATATTCATGGAGATAGGGGGAGCGATGGTTGCAGGGGGAGAATGAGAAGGAGCATGAGTGTTCCCATTCCAAGTGTTTCCATCAATGCCAAAGGGGGAGATTTTTGAAAGATTGGTTTTCATTGGTGTCAACACTTGAAGAAGTATAGTAACCCCAAAGGTATGGTTATGGGACCCAAAGTTGATCGAGGGAAAATGTAATGAAGGATAGTGTAAATGCAAGTAGCTTACTCACTGATTAATAGTCCTAGTCATGTCATTTTAGTGATAGGTGGCACACCACATGGTTCC
Organism: Picea engelmannii; assembly: GCA_009831015.1. Taxonomy (NCBI): domain Eukaryota; kingdom Viridiplantae; phylum Streptophyta; class Pinopsida; order Pinales; family Pinaceae; genus Picea; species Picea engelmannii. The sequence continues at coordinate 713,775 of ML776671.1, read as the reverse complement.
TTATGGTTGAGGAGTTATTGCCTTGTGAAGTTGGAAGCCCCGAAGAATGGTAAAGAAGCCCCTAGTTGGTTACAAGTCTTTAATAAAATGGAAAACTGGTTGTAACAAGAAAGTACTAGAAGCCCTAAGATTAAGGAGAGAGGTAACTAAGAAAAAGTATAAATACACCTCAAGAAGTCTCTCATAAGTACATTCACTCACTCATTCTATTGAATATATTCTAATGAATTAGTGATCTATTGGAAAGTTTTTCGACAATAACTTATGAGGTAGAGAAGAAGGAGAAGTGTGTGAGTTTCATCACTGCAAAGAAGAGTGGGAATTTCTGAGGAAATCCTAGTTTAGTTGACCCCCACATGTTAGACTACTAGTGTCCCGTGAGGACCCCGTAGGTTGCATAATACCTGTCACGCAAGGGCCCATGAGACAAAATGGATTAGTCCTACGAGGACAAGACAATTTTGGGGGAAATTCTAGTACTAGGTCTTTGAATTTAGAAGATAACTCAGCTACAGAGGTACATGTATGTTCATTAGTATGTTTTGAGGGTTAACATGTTGGTTGTGGATATGTTACATTCTTAATGCATGCTTGGTGTATGGTTGAGGCATTGATACATAGTTGAGGTACGTCTTGGCTACATGATTGATTGAGGTATACTCTTGTATATGGTTATGACATGACTGGTATGGTTCACATCATTGAGATATGGTTGTTGAGGTATACACTTGATGTATGTTGGCATATGCATGAGGCACATGTTTTCTTCTTTGAGGCACTTCATTGATGATATGGTACAAGTCTATACATGATTGATGATATGGTTTATGGTATAGGTTGTATTCATGGTTGATGTTATGGTTAGCATATCTTATAGTTTATGATTGATGCATGTTATAGTTCACATGTTGGTACATAGCTGATGCATGGTATGGTACAGGTGTTGGCATGTTTTACAAGCAGTGTATGTTTGTCATTGATGGAAAGTACAACAATAATAATGACTTGGGTACAGGAAGGATGTGCCAGGTGGGCACCAGAAGTCTTTTGGCAAGTCGATGCAGAACTGGCTTGACAAGATGAGAGTATGCAAAGGTATGCTTGTTCATTTGATGGAAAACAAGCAGGCAAGGATACCGATCATTTGATGGATAGCAAGATCGAATTTTTGTTCAAACTTCATTTCATAGTTTTTCAACTACCGAGATTTCGGATACCGAGAGTTGGAGATGTCAAGAACTCCCACTACAGGAGTCCCGAAATACCGAAATACGAAAACCCGAAAAGGCATATCACTCGGAATGTTGAATATCGGGATTTCGGTTATCGGGAGATGGAGCGACAAGGACCCTTCATCATTAGGAGTCCCGAAATGCTGAAATGCGAAAACTCGAAAAGGCGCATCACTCAGAATGTTGAATATCGAGATTTCGGTTACCAGGAGATGGAGCGACAAGGATCCTTAGTCATCAGGAGTCTCGAAGTGACGAAATGCGAAATCCCAAAAACCCGAAACATGTGTATTACTCGAAGTAATGGATACCAGAATTTTAGATACCGGGAGATGGAGAAGTCAGAGACTCTCAACATCAGAAGTCCCGAAGTACTGAAAAGAGAAACATCGAAATTTCAGAAGCAGGCACATGATACTGGGATTTCGGATACCGGGAAATGGATAAGTCATAGACTCTCATCATCTTGAGTCCCGAAGTGCCGAAATGCGAAATCCCGAAAACCCGAAACATGCATATTACTCGAAGTAATGGATACCGATATTTCGGATACTGGGAGATGGAGAAGTCAGAGACACTCAACATCAGAAGTCCCGAAGTGCCGAAAAGAAAAACGCCGAAATTTCAGAAGCAGACACATTATACCGGGATTTTGGATACCGGGAAATGGATAAGTCATAGACTCTCATCATCTTGAGTCCCGAAGTGCCGAAATACAAAATCCCGAAACAAACACATCAACAAACCACGTCAGCTAAGGACACGTGGCACAATCAGGCAATGACAAGTGTCAAGATGATTCAACATTTCGGGCACATGTAAGTCACGAATCAGAGTGACACATGGCAGATATTTGACACGTGTCAAACCACGTGTGACGTCAGCAGGTTTAGATCACATCGAAACTTTCTATTTCGGGGTTTTACACAGCAAGAAAAAACTCCACCATCATGATGTCTCGAACTCCGAAATGCCGAAAGAGACCATTGTGAGTCTCAGAAAAATTCGAAGGGAAAAACGCCAAAATCCCGTCAACCGTTCATCTCAGTGGGTGATGTGAACCGTTCGATCACTTCGAAGATTTTGTGATCATGAATTTGATAATGTTGGAGTCACGATGACTCGAAATGGAAAAATGATGAAATCACGAAACCCGAAGTCGCGAAATGATAAAGACTCCATATCGGAGTTTCGGAGACCGGGAGTTGGAGGAGTCAAGAGTGAAGACTCTTCGTCTCAGGAGTCCCAAAATCGCGAAACCCGAAGTCGCGAAATGTTGATTCTCTGAAAAGAGAAACTCAGGAGTATGAACCATTGATCCGACTCCATTTTAGAGTTTCATATATCGGAACTTGGAAGTGTCAAGAACACTTCACCACAGAAATGTCGAAATCCAGAAATGTGAAATTGTGATATACAGTTTCGATCTAGTCGGTGGTCACTGCCTGTGGTCCCGTGAGGGAAGGAGATAGTACAGACAGGGTCCTTTCTGGAGTTTCAGGGATCAAGACATGGAGTGTAACAAATCTCTACCCCAGGGATCCCGAAATACCAAAATGCGAATTGGCGAAACAAACGCAAGATCAGGTGAAGTCAATCCAACGGTGCAGGTGGTTTCGGGCATGATCGAAGGGAAAATGTTGCTCCTCACAGTCTAACTACTAGAAACCATTGATGATATCTGCCAGAGGATTCTAAGAGACCTCTGTGTGATTGCCATAGAAGCTGAAGGGTCTCCAAGCTTCTTCCAGTGAATGAAGATGATTCTTAGAGGGACTGACAAGTGGATGAGCGTTGAATTTTGTAACTGAAAGGGATGCGTACAAGATGATAGTGAGACAAATAGAGCAGCGAAATCATGCAGAACAGTGATGAGACTGGTAATTTTTTGTTGAACATTATATCACTGTAATAAGTTTCTGTAATTAATTTTTATAAAACAGGGTGGTAGGGAGGTGCTAGGGAGGACTGGTGTCCTCAGAGGTTCAAGTGGGTGCTTGAACACAGGGAGTTGTAGCTTCCTTCTAGTTGGTGCTAGAGAAACCAGGGAGTTGGTGCTTCCTTCTAGTTGGTTCTAGAGAATCCAGGGAGTTGGTGCTTCCTTCTAGTGGGTGCTAGAGAAAACAGAGAGTTGGTTCTCTCAGCAAGTTGAAGCTTGCAAAAAAATAGGTTGTAGCCTCACAATGAGTTGGTGCTCACATGTATGATAATGTAAAGAATGTAGATAATACTTATCATATAAAGAAGAAAAGGTTTTTACCCTGTATGGGTTTCCTCGGGAAATATCTGTCTCTATGTTTCTCATATATGTGACTGATGTTGAATGTGTCATTGTTTATCTCCCTGCATTATTGTGATAATCATTGAGCGCCTTGTAAAGATTTTAAAAGAAGCATAATTGTTTAAGAATGGTAACAACTGATTCAGCCCCCCTCTCAGTTGTCCAACAATTGGTATCAGAGATGGCCCCTTTTTATCTAAGGGTAGATCCTAGAGCTTAAACATGTCAAGCCATGAAGGAAATTCAACCAATAAGGCTCCTCTGTTCAATGGAACAAACTTTGCCTTTTGGAAAGTTAGACTGAGAACCTACATAATGGATTTAGGTGCAAATGTCTGGGATGTGGTAGATATTGGTTATGTAAAGCTATTTGTACTAGATAATAAGGATGACAAGATAGAATTTAGCTTCAACGCTAAGGCTATGAATGCTATCCTAAGTGGGCTTGTAGAAGCAAAATTCATAAAAGTTATGCACCTAGGAACTGCCAAAGAAATGTAGGACAAACTCATTAGCGGTTATGAAGGTAATGAGAAGGTAAAGGATGCCAAGATTCAAACCTACATGACACAGTTTGAACAGTTGAAGATGAAGGAAGAGGAAACAGTTGGAAAATACTTTCTGAGAGTAGAAGAAATGGTAAATGCAATGAAAGCACTTGGTGAAAAAATTGAGGAACCTTCTTTAGTTCAGAAAATCTTGAGATCTCTCCCAGATAGATTCAACCCGAAGGTCTTTGCCATAGAAGAACTTAATGATCTAAAAAACTTGGAGTTTGATCAACTTCTAGGAACATTGACTGCATATGAAATGAGAATAGTTAAAGATAAACCCACCTCCAGAGAAGCATCATTCAAAGCTGACAAGAATGAGGATTCTGAGCCCGTTGAAATTGAAGCAAAATTTGTGAAGAGACTCAAGAAGGGATCAGGCAAATACAAAGGTAAACTGCTTTTCAAATGTTTCAACTGTGGTAGGATAGGTCATTTTGTAAATAAATGTCCCCACAAAACAAAGGATCAGACATATGATGAGGAGGAGAAGCATAAACACATAAATTTCTTTAAAGAGAATAAATTTAAGAAGAAAAGTCTCTGCGTAAACAATGATGATGATCCTTCAGATGATGAAGACAATGACTCCCCTATTGAAGATAAATTAAATGAATTCATGCTCATGGCTAAAGAGGATTATGATAATAACAACACAGGAAGTGATGTTAATGAAGAAGAAGTTGTGGTTGACATGGAAGGATAATTGATTAGTGCACTGGAAGAGATTGACAGACTAAGAATTAAGAATAGAAAGCAAAGACAATTGCTGATACAGTTCGAGAAAGACAGTAAAGGACTTGATGAGGACCTTGTCCTATTAAAAGTGGAATTAGAGGAGGCAAATAAAATCGAAGATATTCTGAAACGACAGTTATCAGAAAAGAAGGCTAGATGTGAAGAATTAGAACAAGAAGTAGTGAAAACTAGGAAAGAGATGGAGAAATTTCAAGCCTTGTACAATCAAAATCTGTCAAGTATCAAAGCCTCAGAAGGATTAACCACCATTCTGAATCAGCAAAGGAATCCAAAGATGAAAACTTGTTTGGGTTATGAAAAGGGATCAAGCAGTGGTAAGCCAGGAAATGAAGAACCCATCAAGTTTGTCAAAAGTACAACCAATGACATCAACAAACCTGCAGAAACAAAGGAAGACAATCAGTCGCCCAGGATGAGTAAAGAAAAGGTGCCAGGAATGAATTTGTAGGACAAAGAAACAATGCACTCTCTGTTGAAAAGACGTCATCAGCATGTAATAAATCAATTTTCTCAGAAAACACAACCTTTTCCCAGGTACAAAGAATTTTTCTATGGTTATTGTTTCTATTGTTCTAATTTTGGTCACAAAGCTATAAATCGTTCCTTCAGACTTAGACATGAGAAATTAAGATTTCGAAGGAATAAATTCTTCCCACAACAAAGAATGATACAGCCAAGCAACAATCTGTCACAGACTACAAATTGCCAAATTAAGTCTAGGTACATGCAACTAAGGAGGCCAAGAAATAATCAACAGTCAATGAATAGACAACACTACAACAATAAGTTTGACCTATTGAATAATGAGTTTGAATGCTATACCTATCATAACTTTGAACATAAATCTATTGACTTTCGGTTAAGGAACTATGAACCAGATTCAAAATCCCCTGCTGAAAATGTCAAGTTTTGGAAGAAGAAGGAAAGTGACAAGTGTGGATTAGTGTTGTCCACTCAAAGAAAAATGAACCCTTGGTATATAGACAGTGGATGCTCCAAACACATGATGGGAGACAAATTCAAGTTTCTATATCTAAGTGAAAGCAAATAAGGAAACGTAACCTTTGGAAATGATGCTCTAGGAAAAATAAAGGGCAAAGGGATGGTGAGCTTAAGTAATGGAAAAGGAAAATCCCAAGATGTTCTACTTGTAGATGGGCTGAAACATAATTTGCTCAGTGTAATTCAAATGTGTGATAGAGGATATGAAGTGGTGTTCACGTCCAAGGAATGCAAGATAAAATCCGTAACCTTAGGACAAGTGGTGGCCAAAGGCATAAGGACAGAAAATAATGTATATGTGTTGAAAGAAAATAAAGAAGAATGTCATCTAAGCAGACATGATGAAAGCTGGTTATGGAATAGGAGACTTGTACATATAAACTTTGACCACTTAATCAAACTCAAAAAACTCGAGGCAGTAAAATATCTTCCAAGGATATCAAAGCCCCAAGATTCAATGTGTAAACCCTGCCAAGTAGGGAAACAAAACAGGACACAGTTTAAGTCCAAGAGATTTACTTCAACAGAGAAACCACTCCAACTAGTTCATATGGATTTATGTGTACCATCAAGACAGGAAGGCACAGGGAAAGAATATGATGACAGGGCTGATGAAGGTATCTTATTAGGGTATGCTACAAACAGTAAAGGATATAGATGCTATAATAAGAGGCTTCATAAAATGGTTGACTGTATTGATCTAAAAATTGATGAAGGAATCCCAGCTAGAGAGGTGTATAGTAATGAGTCTTCTACAGAAGACATAGCTAAAGTTGAAGATGAATAGGTCCAAGAATAAAAAACTAAAGACTCTGAATCAGATGAAGACTCAGACACTCAGACAGACTCAAATCAGCAGTCAACTACAAATTCCTCCTCCAGAATCATTCAAAAGAATCATCCTGCAAGTCAGATAATTGGAGAAAAAGACAAAGGTGTACAAACCAGGAGAAATCTAATCAAAAACACTGAACAATATCATATAGCCTTCATATCCATGCTGGAACCCAATAATTTTAATGAAGCCACCAAATATGACCACTGGGTTAAAGCAATGAATGATGAACTTGATCAGATTGAGAAAAACAATATGTGGGAGATGGTTCAAAGACCTGAAGGTAAAAAAGTCATTGTCTCCAAATGGATCTTTAAGAATAAGTTGAATGAGCAAGGACAAGTTATCAGGATCAAAGCAAGGTTAGTCTGTAAAGGCTATGCTTAGATAGAAGGACTGGATTTTGATGAAACATTTGTGCTCGTAGCAAGATTAGAAGCTATCAGAATGTTTCTTGCCTATGCTTGTCATAAAAGGTTGAAAGTCTATCAAATGGATGTCAAGTCAGATTTTCTAAATGAAGATTTAAGTGAAGAAGTCTATATGGAACAACCAGAGGGTTTCAAACTGTTGGACAACCCTGACTTAGTATGCAATCTGAAGAAAGATTTATATGGGTTAAAACAAGCCCCTCGAGCCTAGTATCACTGACTGGATATGTATCTCAAAGAAAAAGGGTTCAAGAGAGGAACAACTGACAACAATCTGTATATTAAAACATAGGATAATAATATGCTCATCGTATTGGTCTATGTAGATGAAATCATCTTTGGATGTAATAAGGATTCATTGGTACAATGGTTTTCTTCTGCCATGGAGTCTGATTTTGAAATGTCTATGATAGGAGAACTGTCATTTTTTCTTGGTCTGCAAATTACTCAGAGGTCCGAAGGGATGTTCATTTCTCAAGAAAAATATCTAAGAGAAATGATGAAAAGGTTTCAAATGGAAGATTCTAAACCTGTGGGTACACCTATGGTAACTGGATGTAAATTAATCAAGGATGATGATTCACCTGATGTTGATCAAAGCTCATATCAATCAATGATAGGCAGCTTGTTGTACATCACAACATCTCGCCCAGACATAATGTATGCTGTAGGAATGGTAGGAAGATATCAGGTTGCACCTAAATAGAGTCATTTGCAAGTTGTCAAAAGGATATTCAAGTATTTAAAAGAAATAATGACTTATGGTCTGTGGTATCCCAGAAATCAGAATTTTCAGTTAACTGCTTATTCAGGTGCATATTGGGCAAACTGTGTTGATGAGAGAAAAAGCACCAGTGGAGGAGCATTCTTCCTGGGTGACTCTTTAGTAGCATGGATTAGTAAAAAGGAAAGTTCCATTTCTTTATCAACCACAGAGGCATAGTAAATTGCTGCTGCTACCTGTTGCACTCAGGTATTATGGATGATTCAGACACTTGCAAACTTGGAGGTAAAATACACTGCACCGATCCCAACTCATTGTGATAACACTAGTGCCATCAGTGTGTCTAAAAATCCTGTATTCCACTCCAAGACCAAGCATATTCCCATAAAATATCATTTTCTGAGAGAGTAAGTCACCAATCAGATTGTTCAGGTCCAGTATATTCCAACCACAGAACAAATTGCATAAATCTTTACTAAACCCCTAGCTAAGACACCTTTTGAATATCTTCGACAGAAGTTGGGTGTCTTTTCATCCCACATATAAGAGAGTCCATCCTGTTAGGGGGAGTCTTGTCTTGATTACATATCTGATACCTCCTAAATATACTGCAACATCTCAGGGGGAGCGTGTTTTCTTTGACATTGATGTCAAAGGGGGAGAAAAGAACAGGTCTCGGTGCCTTTATTGCCATCAATGCCAAAGGGGGAGATTGTTGGCATGTTTTACAGGCAGTGTATGCTTGTCATTGATGGAAAGTACAGCAGTAATAATGAATTGGGTACAGGAAGGATGTGCCAGGCGGGAACCAGAAGTCTTTTGGCAAGTTGATGCAGAACTGGCTTGACAAGATGAGAGTATGCGAAGGTATGCTTGTTCATTTGATGGCAAACAAGCAGGCAAGGAAGACCAGCAGCGCAACGATGATCGAATAGAAAGATCGAAGTTTTGGTCAAACTTCATTTCAGATTTTTTCGACTACCGGGAGTTGCAGATGTCAAGAACTCCCACTACAAGAGTCCAAAAATGCCGAAATCCGAAAACCCGAAAAGGCGCATCACTCAGAATGTTGAATATCGGGATTTTGGTTATCGGGAGGTGGAGTGACAAGGACCCTTCGTCATCAGGAGTCCCGAAATGCCGAAATGTGAAAACCCGAAAATATGCATCACTCGGAATGTTGAATATCGGGATTTCGGTTACTGGGAGATGGAGCGACAAGGATCCTTCGTCATTAGGAGTCCCGAAGTGCCGAAATGCAAAATCCCAAAAACCCAAAACAGGCGCATTACTCGAAGTAATGGATACCAAGATTTCGGATATCGGGAGATGGAGAAGTCAGAGACTCTCAACATCAGAAGTCCCGAAGTGCCGAAAAGAGAAACGCTAAAATTTCAGAAGCAAGCACATCATACCGAGATTTCGGATACCGAGAAATGGATAAGTCATAGACTCTCATCATCTTGAGTCCCGAAGTGCCGAAATGTGAAATCCTGAAAAACCGAAACAGGCACATTACTCGAAGTAATGGATATTGGGATTTTAGATACCGAGAGATGGAGAAGTGAGAGACTCTCAACATCAGAAGTCCCAAAGTGACAAAAAGTGAAATGCCGAAATTTCAGAAGCAGACACATCATACCGAGATTTTGGATACCGGGAAATGGATAAGTCATAGACTCTCATCATCTTTAGTCCTGAAGTGCCGAAATACGGAATCTTGAAATAGACATGTCAGCAAACCACGTCAGCTAAGGACACGTGGCACAATCAGGCAATGACAAGTGTCAAGCTGATTCAACATTCTGGGCACATGTAAGTCACAAATCAGAGTGACACGTGGAAGATATTTGACACGTGTCAAACCCCGTGTGATGTCAGCAGGTTTAGATCAGATCCAAACTTTCTATTTTGGGGTTTTACGCAGCAAGCAAAAACTCCACCATCACGATGTCTCGAACTCCGAAATGCCAAAAGAGACCATTGTGAGTCTTGGAAAAACTCGAAGGGAAAAATGCCAAAATACCGTCAACCATTCATCAAAGTGGGTGATGTGAACCATCCGATCACTTCAGATATTTTGTGATCATGAATTTGATAATGTTGGAGTCATGATGACTCGAAAGGGAAAAACGATGAAATCACGAAACCCAAAGTCGCGAAATGATAAATACTCCATACTGGAGTTTCGGAGACCGGGAGTTGGAGGAGTCAAGAGTGAAGACTCTTCATCTCAGGAGTCCCGAAATCGTGAAACCCGAAGTTGCGAAATGTCGATTCACTGAAAAGAGAAACTCAGGAGTATGAACCATTTATCCGACTCCATTTCAGATTTTCGGATACCGGAACTTGGAAGTGTCAAGAACACTTCACCACAGAAATGCCGAAATGTGAAATTGTGATATACAATTTTGAACTAGCTGGTGGTCATAGCCTGTGGTCCTGTGAGGAAAGAAGCTAGTATAGACAAGGTCCTTTTCGGAGTTTCGGGGATCAGGACATGGAGTGTAACAAATCTCTACTCTGGGGATCCCGAAATACCAAAATGTGAATTGGCGAAAAAAACACAAGATCAGGTGAAGTCAGTCCAACAGTGCAGGTGGTTTCGAGCACAATCGGAGGGATAATGTTGCTCCTCACAGTATAACTGCTAGAAACCATTGATGATCTCTGCCAGAGGATTCGAAGAGACCTTTGTGTGATTGGCAGAGAAGCTGAATGGTCTCCAAGATTCTTCCAATGAATGAAGACGATTCTTAGAGGGACTGACAAGTGGATGAGCGTTGAATTTTGTAACTGAAGCAAAAAGTTTAATCTCGACTGCCAGAGAGGCTGAGGAATCTCAGCATGACATCCAATGATGTTGAACGTGTGGGAAAAACACCAGAGAAGCTGAAGGGTTACCATGATGATCATACAGATCACTCGAGATGTGGAAGAGATTAACCCGGTGTGAGGAGGCAAAGGCATTGCGAACATTGGATGTACAAGGTGAACATAAGCTGGAAGTATATGGGACACAGAAGTGATATGTTGGTTGTTGTTGTGAGTGATGCAGGTGGGAAGAAGGAGGTGGAGTGCAGCAGCTGAAATGCACATAAGACAAAAGGTGCATTGAAATGGGAATGGCGTATAGAGTACAAAAGATAGAAGAACATAAAGTGCAAGGGATGCGTGCAGGATGACAGTGAGACAAATAGAGCAGTGAAATCATGCAGAATAGTGATGAGTCTGGTAAGTTGTTGTTGAACATTATATCACTGTAATAAGTTTCAGTAATTCATTTTTATAAACCAGGGTGGTAGGGAGGTTCTAGGGAGGACTGGTGTCCTCAGAGGTTCAAGTGGGTTCTTGAACACAGGGAGTTGTAGCTTCCTTCTAGTTGGTGCTAGAGAAACCAGGGAGTTGGTGCTTCCTTCTAGTTGGTGCTAGAGAATCCAGGGAGTTGGTGCTTCCTTCTAGTGGGTGCTAGAGAAAATAGAGAGTTGGTGCTCTCAGCAAGTTGCAACTTGAAAAAACAAAGGTTGTAGCCTCACAATGAGTTGGTGCTCATATGTATGATAATGTAAAGAATGTAGATAATACTTATCATATAAAGAAGAAGAGGTTTTTACCCTGTATGGGTTTCCTCAGGAAATATTCATCTCTGTGTTTCTCATATATGTGACTGATGTTGAATGTGCCATTGTTTATCTCCCTGCATTATTGTGATCATCATTGAGTGCCTTGTAAAGATTTTAAAAGAAGCATAATTGTTTAAGCACGGTAACAACTGATTCACCCCCCCTCTCAGTTGTCCAACAACAGGCACACAAGTTGGATTCAGTGACAGGTTGATGATCAATTATAGGTGATGAGACAGAGACAGTGGCACAGATAATGATAGAGACACTTTTAGTGACAGTGACAGATTGACAATGGTAGTGATTGTGGTAGTGACAATTGGTCTACACTTATATTTCAAGGCGGTAAGATAGGGAAAGGAAATGGAGTTGTAGCCTCCTTCTGGCTGGAGCCACAGAATTTAAGGGGTCATAACATCCTTCTAGTTGCAGGTGGAAAATTTGGAATTTGGTGCTTCCATGAATGTATTTATTTTATATATATAAGAAAATCATTCCATGGTTTTCTCCCATTTGGGTTTCCACATAAATTCGGGTGTAATGTGTATGTGATGTGTTATTGTTGATGAGATTTTGCTTATTTTTATATTGATGATGATATATTGAATTTTAATGATAAACTGTTGAACATTTTTTAATAATATACATTGTGGTTAAAAGTAATAAAAGTGCTCATATTGATTCACCCCCCCTCTCAATATTCCAACACAGAGTATGCCACAAGTTATCTATCTCAATGCCAAACATGGATTATTTGTTGCCAACAAAAATTGTGAGTCCTCCATCTCCCTCCAAGACACTAATGTTATCAGTGTCAACAACCATGCATAATGAAACTCCATACCTCTCTATTGAGCTTCCCTGCAGTCTATCTATGACTGGTTGACTATTAGTTGTGGAGCCTGATTATTTTCCTGATTTAGAGGTTTGTTTTAGTCATGCTTGGATCCCATTTCCTGACAAGGGGTGTGGGGAGGCTTCCCCCCCGACTACTATCATCAAGGGGGTCCAGGGGGGTGGATAAAATTAATGGATCCCCCCTAGCGGCGGATTCAGGGGCAGGGCCCCCGAAGAACAATTTTGGGAAAAATTGTCTTCTAAAATATTGTAATGTTAGATATTTTTTCCCTAGAAGGAAACCATATTTTATGAGGAAATTGTATTGCAGCTACGTGAGTGATAAAATATTGTATTCTGAGAGAGGAGACTATGAGAGATAGAAGAGGAAGTTACAACAGTTGTTTTGTAGGTTGTATCCCTTAATTTTGTTTGATAATAAGAAGGAAGGACCTAGAAATTTCTCTAGTGGATGTATCCCACACTGGTTGAACCACATATATGTGTGTCTCTATTGTATTGTGTATCTTATGTGTTTCATTTCAACATTTGTTTATTTTATTGCTACACAATCCTATTTTTCTAATAGTTGACTAGGAACGTCACCCAGTTCATTTGTATGCCTTCGACACATTTTTATGCCGCTACTAGTACTCCTGTCATCACTTGATCTCTATGACACTTCCTAAGCAATTTAAAATCCAACACTTACATTGAAAACTTGACATATTTCCCATTGATATTCGCTACATCGAGCCTGTGTGTTTCTCTAAACATACCAAACTTCTCCTTTATCCTATTTGACAACGCTTTTTCATTCAACTTGTCTGTTAAAAGCGGTGATGGGTCCTCTCCTCCCATTGGAAACCCTGTAATCCGCACGATCAGATCTAGATCGATGGACATGACTCTTTCCATCCATAGGTATCCACCATGGATGAAACTTAACATCATATTCACACAGGAATTTATGTTGACACTCCTACCAAAATGCAGGATTTGTAACAAGTTCAGGATTCCTAAGTTCGAGAACTTCTTCTTGTATGACAAGTCGTGATCCACAAACTTTAGACTCGACACTGCACCTAACATGTCTCCTTCAACTATTACTCCTGGTGGAATTTCTAGCTCCATGAGCTCATACTTTGCTTCCTTCTATAAGTTGATTGGCTTCACTGACGACTTCCTTGGTGGCATATCATTCCTTGGAAAATTTTATGAACTTGACTCTGACGTTGATTCTCCTGGAGTCTCTTCTTGTACCAGTACTACTGATGGCATAGTGTATTGTTTCTTTGGTGTTGATTCTAAAGTCATTGCTTCTTTGGGTGCCACCATAGCTCTCTTAAACTAAATTCTTCAGCTTTGTCTATGTTCGCTCGAATCTCTGTTTTCACTACTTTCTATGAAAATGCAAATGAAAATAACTTTATCCATTCGACCCTTCAACTACTTTTATTACCTGTCTCTAGTTGTTTCTAAAATCTTTCGCGCCCGAACTTATAGTCTAATCCACTTTCCTTAGAATTCATTATTTTCCTTAATTCTTCATTAACTTTGTATCCTCCGACAGATCTGTTGATTTTTCAATGAGCAAGGTTAAGCATGAAGTGTTGAAAATCCAACAAGAAACATGTGTCTAATTTACTTTTCCCTTAAATAAATTGGACAATAAATATTAATCTATTATCTCATTTATAACTGAGTGAGTTGGAGTTGTAACAGAATTATAAGTGTAGTTAAGTGAGTTAAGCTTAGTGTAGTAGTTCTAACTAAACTTGCACTAGTGAGAGTTCAGTGAATTAATTATTCATTAATTCACAATCAGTGAACTCACATGCAACTGAAGATTCGTCATGGTTAACTACATGCATGTCAAATCCAGTGGAGACCCAGTTGAGATAACAGGTGAAAGGGATAGTTGGCTATCAGTTGTGATTTGATCACACATGCAGTGGATATGATTATGAGTATGTGAAAACTAGGCAATTTAGATTGTTGTGAGAATTCCAATTGCAAAGATTGTGTAGAGGAGGTTGGTTGTCTGAACACAGAAAATTGGCACATGTATTTGTTGATTTGTGTATGACAGTGTGAGACGATTGTATTGTACTGAGAGCTCTTGGATTAGAGTTTTGTATGATAATGTTTCATGATTCATGATATACATAATATATGATAGTGGGGTTTTTAGCTTTACGCTTTCCTGGAAAAACTTTTTGGCATGTTTACAGGCAGATGTGCTTGTTATTGATGGCAATATCAAAGTATCCAACAATGGAAAAATAGGGACAATGTAAGTCTGAGAGGAGAAGCAATAGAAATCTATGGATCCCATTGATAATTCTTGATGAACATTAGATCTGAGCCCGAGGTCCGACCGGCATTGGATCCAGGAGAACCTGTGCGTTCTTTAACAAGAAAGGTGAAGTGGGGTTACGAAATCCCGAAAGTAGGAGGACAGTTTCAGAAATCGGGAGTTGGAAGAGTCGAGACTCTCCAACACAGGAGTCATGAATTCGCGAAATGCGAAACCCCGAAATCCTGAAACAGGCACATCTACCGGAGTTTCGGATACCGGAAGATTGAGAAGTCAAGAGTCAAGACTCTTCAACACAGGAAACCCGAAGTCGCGAAAATGCGAAATTGTGAAATATCAAAGACTCCATTTCAGAGTTTCAGATACTGAGATTTGGAGGAGTCAAGAGTCAAGACTCTTCATCACAGGAATCCTAAAGTTGCGAAACCCAAAGTCGCGAAATGTCAAAGACTCCATACCAGAGGTTCAGATACCGAGAGTTGGAGATGTCAAGGACTCTCACGACAGGAAGCCCGAAGTTGCGAATTGCGGAAAAAAATGAATAGGCACACCAACAAAGAGTTACACAGACCAGGAAATTACTCCATTTCGGAGTCCCAGATACCGGGAGTTGAAGTGTCGAAACAATTCACCACAGGAGTGTTGAAATGCCGAATCACCGAAATGCAAAATGATGAAATACCAGACCGTTGATCTGACTCCATTTCAGAGTTCCCGATATCGGGATTTGAAGTGATGAAACTCTTCACCACAGGAGTGCCAAAATGCCGAAACACGAAATTGTGAAATGCAGTTTCGAATAAGGCTGTGGTCACAGCCAGTGGTCACATCTGTGGAAGATGGAGGAAAGAGATAGTGCAACCAAGCTCCATTTCGGGGATCGCAACTGGGAGTGTCGAGACACTTGATCACACGAATGTCGAACTGTCAAATGCCAAAATGCTGAAATGGTGAAATATCTATGTAACCGGTGGTCACCGCCGGTGGTCACGGAAGTAGAAGGAGCTAGCATAGCTAGGATACTTTTCAAGGTTTGCACTATAACTGCTAGAAACCACTGATGGTTTCTACCAGAGGACTCGAAGAGACTTCTGTGTGATTTCTAGAGGAACGTAAGAGTCTCAAGGAATCTTGCAGTGGGATGAAGATTGGTCATAGAGGCGATTGATAGCTGGAAGAGCGTTGGAGCCTGTAACTGCAACAAAGAGGGTGATATCGACTGTAACAGAGAAGACGAAGAGTCTAGACTACTGAAGAGGTGAAGGAATCTCGGCATAACACCCAGTGATGGTAGACACATGGGTTTAACTGCCAGAGAAGATGAAGATTTGCTATGATGATCAGGCAGAGCATTCGACATGGAGAGAGCATGCAGAAGCATGGCGAGACAGGATGCACAAGGGGAACAAAAATCTATAAGTATGGAGAAAAAAGAATAGAGAAGTTGT
Organism: Picea engelmannii; assembly: GCA_009831015.1. NCBI lineage: Eukaryota > Viridiplantae > Streptophyta > Pinopsida > Pinales > Pinaceae > Picea > Picea engelmannii. Next base: position 697,732 of record ML776671.1, on the reverse strand, counting down.
TGTTGTGGAGAGAATTTGAGACGTGTAGAAGGAAGAGTTTTCATCAGCTGAAATACAAAGAAGAGGAATGGTGCTTTGAATGGATATGGCACACAAAGCATAAAAGGTGAGAGGCATAGAAAGTGAAAGGATGGGTGTAGTAAGACAGTGAGACAGTGAAGAAAGGTTGAGGTGCTCTAGTAGAGAAAAATAGAAGATCAAAAAGGGAAAGAAGATGTAGATAAAGAGACACTAATATAGGGGAGAAGAGCAGCATAGAAGAGCAATGATAAGCCTGGTAATCCAATGATCAATATTGTATCACTGTGATAAATTTATATATATAGAAAAACTTAATAATTCAGGGTGGAAGGGAGGTTCTAGGGAGGACTGTTGTCCTCGGAGGTTCAAGTGGGAGCTTGAACACAGGGAGTTGTAGCTTCCAACTGGTTGCATCCAGAGAAACCAGGGTGGCAGGGAGGAGAAAGGGAGAACTGTAGTTCTCTGTTTTACAGGTTGGTGCATGTATGACTGAAAGTTGGTGCTTCCATCCAGTAGGTGTTGGAACACTTGGGGAGTTGGTGCTTCCTTCTAGTTGGTGCTAGAGAAACCAGGGAGTTGGTGCTTCCTTCTAGTTGGTGCTAGAGAAACCAGAGAGTGGGTGCTCTCAGCAAGTAGCAGCTTGCAAAATAGATGTTGCAGCCTCATTATGAGTTGGTGCTCATATGTATGATAATGTAAAGAATGTAAATATTACTTATCATATAAAGAAGAAGAGGTTTTTACCCTTTATGGGTTTCCTTAGTAAATATCTGTCTCTGTGTATCTCATATGTGTGACTGATGTTGAATGTGCTATTTCTTATTTCCTTGCATCATTGTGATTGTCATTGAGTTCCTTGTAAAGAGTTTAAAATAAGCATAATTGTTTAAGCACGGTAACAACTGATTCAACCCCCCCCCTGCCCCCCCTCTCAGTTGTCCAACAATTGGTATCAGAGTCGACCCCTTTCATATAAGGGTAGATCCTAGAGATTAAACATGGCAAGCCATGAAGGAAATTCAACCAAGAAGGCCCCTCTATTCAATGGAACAAACTTTGCCTTCTGGAAAGTTAGAATGAGAACCTACATAATGGCTTAGGTGCAGATGTCTGGGATGTGGTAGATACTGGTTATGTAAAGCCATTTTTACTAGCTAATAAGGATGACAAGATAGAATTTATCTTCAATGCTAAGGCTATGAATGCTATCTTGAGTGGGCTTGTAGAAGCAGAATTCGTAAAAGTCATGCACCTAGAAACTGCCAAAGAAATGTGGGACAAACTCATTAGCAGTTATGAAGGTAATGAGAAGGTAAAGGATGCCAAGCTTCAAACCTGCAGAGTTTAGTTTGAACAGCTGAAGATGAAAGAAGATGAAATTGTTGGAAAATACTTTCTGAGAGTTGAAGAAATGGTAAATGCAATGAAAGAACTTGGTGAAAAAATTAAGGAACCTTCGTTAGTTCAGAAAATTTTGAGATCTCTCCCAGATAGATTCAACCCAGAGGTCTCTTCCATAGAAGAAATGAATGATCTAAAAACCTTGGAGTTTAATCAAATTCTAGGAACACTGACTGCATATGAAACGAGAATAATTAAAGATAAACCCACCTCCAGAGAAGCACCATTCAAAGAAGACAAGAATGAGGATTCTGAGCCCGATGAAATTGAAGCAAAATTTGTGAAGAGACTGAAGAAGGGATCAGGAAAATACAAAGGTAAACTGCCTTTCAAATGTTTCAACTGTGGTAGGATAGGTCATTTTGCAAATAAATGTCCGCACAAAAGAAAGGATCAGACATATGATGATGAAGAGATGCATAAACACAGAAATTTCTTTAAAGAGAATAACTTTAAGAAGAAAAGTCTTTGCATAAACAATGATGATGATCCTTTAGATGATGATGATCCTTTAGATGATGATGAATCCTCTATTTAAGATAAACTAAATGACTTCATACTTATGGCCAAAGAGGATTATGATAATAACAACACAGGAAGTGATGTTAATGAAGAAGAAGATGTGGTTGACATGGAAGGAGAAATGATCAGTGCACTGGAAGAGATTGACAGGCTAAGAATTAAGAACAGAAAGAAAATACATTTGTTGATACAGTTCGAGAAAGACAATAAAGAACCTAATGAAGACCTTGTCCTACTAAAAGTAGAATTAGAAGAGGCAAAGAAAATCTAAGACATTCTGAAATGACAGTTATCCGAAAAGAAGGTAAGATGTGAAGCATTAGAACAAGAAGTAGTGAAAACTAGGAAAGATATGGAGAAGTTTCAAGCCTTGTATAATCAGAATCTGTCAAGTATCAAATCCTCCAAAGGTTTAGCCACCATTCTGAATTAGCAATGGAATCCAAAGCTGAAAACTGGTTTGGGTTATGAAGAGGGATCAAGTAGTGGTAAGCCAAGAAACGAATAACCCATCAAGTTTGTCAAATGTACAACCAATGAAAACAACAAACCTGCAAAAAAAGGAAGACAATCAGCTGCCTAGGACTGAATCTGTAGAACAAATAAATAATGTACTCCCTACTGAAAAACGTCAACATCATGGAAGAAATCGATTTGCTCAAAAAAGACAACCATTTTCCAGGTACAAAGAATTTTTCTATGGCTATTGTTTCTACTGTTCTAACTTTGGTCACAAAGTTGTAAATTGTTCCTTAGGACTTATACATAAGGGATTAAGATTTCAAAGGAATAAATACTTCCCACAACAAAGAATGATAAAGCCAAGTAACAAACCTTCACAGATTGCAAATTGCCAAATTAAGTCTAGGGACATGCAACTAAGGAGGTCAAGAAACAATCAATAGTCAATGAGTAGACAACACTGGAACAATAAGTTTGACCTCTTGAACTATGAGATTGAATGCTACATCTGTCATAACTATGGACATAAATTTGTTGACTTTCGATTCAGGAACTATGAACCAGATTTGAATTCCCCTGCTGAAAATGTCAAGTTTTGGAAGAAGAAAGAAAGTGACAAGTGTGGATTAGTGTTGTCATCTCAAAGAAAAATGAATCCTTGGTATATAGACAATCGATTCTCCAAACATATGATGGGAGACAAAGGTAAGTTTCTATCTCTAAGTGAAATAAAATAAGGAAACGTAACCTTCGGAAATGATGCTCCAGATAAAATAAAGGGTAAAGGGATGGTGAGTTTAAATAATGGAAAAGGAAAAGCCCAAGATGTTCTACTTGTAGATGGGCTGAAACATAATCTGCTCAGTGGTGTTCACATCCAAGGACTCCAAGATAAAGTCTGTAAACTCAGGACAAGTGGTGGCCAAAGGCATAAGGACAAAAAATAATGTATATGTACTGAAATAAAATAGAGAAGAATGTCATCTAAAAAAACATAATGAAATATGGTTATGGCATAGGAGACTTGGACATATAAACTTTGACCACTTAATCAAACTTAAAAATCTCGAGGCAGTAAAATATCTTCCAAGAATATCAAAGCCGCAAGATTCAATGTGTAAACCCTGCCAAGTAGGGAAGATAAACAGGACACAGTTTAAGTCCAAGAGCTTTACTTCAATAGAGAAACCACTCCAACTAGTTCATATGGATTTATGTGGACCATCAAGATAGGAAGGCACAGGGAAATAAAACTACTTCATGCTGATTATTGATGATTACTTCAGACTTACTTGGGTTTCCTTTCTCAAGGAAAAAGCTGAAGCATTTGAAAAGTTTAAAATATTTAAGGCTTTAATTGAGACTCAAACATGCAAGAGGTTAAAGGCAGTAATATCAGAACGAGGAGGAGATTTTATGTCAAGAGACTTCAAGGGATTCTGTGATGAGCATGGGATCAAGAGAGAATACACAATCCCAAGAACTCCACAACAAAATGGAGTAGTTGAGAGAAAAAAAAAAATAGTGCAGGAAATGGCCAGGTCGATGATGAATGAGAAGAACATTGGTCAAACCTACTGTGTAGAAGCAATACACACAGAAGTCCATGTTCTTAACAAAACTCACCTCAGACCACAAAGTGACGAGACACCGTATGAACTGTGGTTTGGGAGACCTGCTTCAATTAAACACTTCAAAGTCTTTTGGAGTAAATGCTACATAAAGAGTAATGATGAGAACCTTGGCAAATATGATGACAGGGTTGATGAAGGTATATTCTTAGGGTATTCTACAAACATTAAAGGATATAGATGCTATAATAAGAGGCTGCATAAAATGGTTGATTGTATTGACGTAAAAGTTGATGAAGGAATCCCAACAAGAGAGGTGTACAGAAATGAGTCTTCTACAGAAGACACAGCTAAAACTGAAGATGAACAGGTCCAAGAATTAGAAAATGAAGACTCTGAATCAGATGAAGACACAAATACTTAGACAGACTCAAATCAGCAGACAACTTCAAATTCCTCCTCCAGAATCACTCAAAAGAATCATCCTGCAAGCCAAATAATTGGTGAAAAAGACAAACGTGTACAAACCAGGAGAAAGCTAATCCAAAACACCGAACAATCACATATAGCTTTCATATCCATGTTCGAACCCAAGAATTTTAATGAAGCTAGAAAAGATGACCATTGGGTTAAAGAAATGAATGACGAACTTGATCAGATTGAGAAAAACAACATGTGGGATATGGTTCAAAGACCTGAAGGTAAAAATGTCATTGGCTCCAAATGGATCTTTAAGAATAAGTTGAATGAGTAGGGACAAGTTGTCAGGAACAAAGAAATATTGGTATGTAAAGGGTATGCTCAGATAGAAGGACTGGATTTTGATGAAACATTTTCACCCATAGCAAGATTAGAAGCTATCAGAATGTTTCTTGCCTATACTTATCATAAAAGGTTTAAAGTCTATCAAGTGGATGTCAAGTCCGCTTTTCTAAATGGACATTTAAGTGAATAAGTCTATATGGAACAACCAGAGGGTTTCGAACTGTCTGATAACCCTGACTTAGTATGCAAGTTGAAGAAATATTTATATGGCTTAAAACAATCCCCTCGAGCCTGGTATCACAGACTGGATACGTATCTCAAAGACAAAGGGTTCAAGAGAGGAACAACTGACAACAATCTGTATGTCAAAATAGAGGATAATGATCTGCTCATCATATTGGTCTATGTAGATGACATCATCTTCAGATGTAATAAGGATTCATTGGTACAATGGTTTTCTTCTACCATGGAGTCTGAGTTTGAAATGTCTATGATAGGTGACCTGTCATTTTTCCTTGGTCTAAAACTACTCAAAGGTCTGAAGGGATGTTCATTTCTCAAGAAAAATATCTACGAGAAATGTTGAAAAGGTTTCAAATGGAAGACTCTAAACCTATTGGCACACCTATGGTTACTGGATGCAAATTAAGTAAGGACGATGACTCACCTAATGTTGATCAAAGTTCATATAGATCAATGATAGGTAGCCTGTTGTATATCACAACATCTCGCCCAAACATAATGCATGATGTTGGAATGGTAGGAAGATATCAGTCTGCACCTAAACAGAGTCATTTTCTAGCTGTCAAAAGGATATTCAGGTATTTGAAAGAAACAATGAATTATGGTCTATGGTATCCCAGAAATCGGAATTTTCATTTAACTGCTTATTAAGATGTAGATTGGGCAAACTGTGTTGATGAGAGAAAAAGAACCAGTGGAGGAGCATTCTTCCTGGGTGACTCATTAGTAGCATGGCTTAGTAAAAAGAAAGGTTCCATTTCTTTATCAACTACAGAGGCAGAGTACATTACTGCTGCTACCTGTTGCACTCAGGTATTATGGATGATTCAAACACTTGCAGACTTGGAGGTAAAATACGTTGCACCGATCCTAATTCATTATGATAACACTAGTGCCATCAGTGTGTCTAAGAATCCTATATTCCACTCCAAGACCAAGCATATTCCCATAAAATACCATTTTTTGAGAGAGCAAGTCACCAATCAGGTTGTTCAGGTCCATTACATTCCAACCACGGAACAAATTGCAGACATCTTTACTAAACCCCTAGCCAAGACACCATTTGAATATCTCTGACAGAAGTTGGGTGTCATCCCATCTTACACCTAAGAGAGTCCATCTTTTTAGGGGGATTTTTGTATTGGTTGAATATCTGATACCTCCTAAACATACTGTAACATCTCAGGGGGAGTGTGTTTTCTTTGACATTGATGTCAAAGGGGGAGATTTCTTAGAGCAGCCGTTCAGGGTTTCCAGCAATGCCAAAGGGGCAGGTGTGCTTGTCATTGATGGCAATATTAGAGTATGCAACAATGGAAAAACAGGGACAACATAAGTCCAGGAGGAGAAGCGGCATAAATCTATGGATCCCATTGAGAATTCCCAATGAACGTCAGATCTGAGCCCGAGGTCTGACTGGCGTTGGATCCAGGAGAACCTGCACACTCTTTAACGATCAAGGTGAAGCAGGGTTACGAAATCCTGAAAGCAGGAGGACATTTTCAAAAACTAGGAGTTGGAAGAGTAAAGACTCTCCAACACAAGAGTCCCGAAGTCGCGAAATGCGAAACCCCGAAATCCTGAAACAGGCACATCTATCGGAGTTTTGGATGCTGGGAGATTGAGAAGTCAAGAGTTGAGACTCTTCAACACAAGAAACCCGAAGTCGTGAAAATGAGAAATCGTGAAATATCAAAGAGTCCATTTCATATTTTTGGATACCGGGAGTTGGAGGAGTCAAGAGTCAAGACTCTTCATCACAGGAGTCCTGAAGTCGTGAAACCCGAAGTCACAAAATTTCAAAGAATCCATACCGGAGGTTCGGATACTGGGAGTTGGAGATGTCAAGGACTCTCACAATAGGAAGCCCGAAGTTGCGAAGTGTGGAAAAAACCGAATAGACACACCAAAAAAGAGTTGCGCAGACCAGGAAATTACTCCATTTCGAAGTCACAGATACCGAGAGTTGAAGTGTCGAAACACTTCACCACAGGAGTGCCAAAATGCCAAATCGTCGAAATGTGAAATGATGAAATACCAGACCGTTGATCTGACTCCATTTCAGAGTTTCGGATACTGGGAGTTGAATTAACGAAACACTTCACCACAGGAGTGCCGAAATGCCGAAATGCCAAAACGCGAAATTGCAAAATGCAGTTTCAAATAAGGCTGTGGTCACAGCCAGTGGTCACATCTGCGGAATATGGAGGAAAGATCTAGTGCAACCAAGCTCCATTTTGGGGATCGTGACTGGGAGTGTCGAGACACTTGATCACACGAATGTCGAATTGTCGAATGCCGAAATGCTAAAATAGTGAAATATCTATGTAGCCAGTGGTCACCGTCGGTGGTCACGGAAGTAGAAGGAGATAGCATAGCTAGGCTACTTTTCAAGGTTTTCACTGTAACTACTAGAAACCACTGATGGTTTCTTCCAGAGAAATCGAAGAGATTTCTGTGTGATTTCCAAAGGAGTGGAAGAGTCTTAAGGAATCTTGAAGTGGGATGAAGACTGGTCATAGAGGGGATTGACAGATGGAAGAGCGTTAGAGCCTATAACTACAACAGAGAGGGTGATATCGACTGTAACAGAGAAGAAGAAGAGTCTCGACTGCTAGAGAGGCGAAGGAATCTCGGAATAACACCCAATGATGATCGACACATGGGTTTAACTGCCAGAGAAGTTGAAGAGTTGCTATGATGATCAGAAAAAGTAGTCGACATGGAGAGAGCATGCAGAAGCATGGAAAGATAGCATGCACAAGGGGAACAAAAAGATATAAGTGTGGAGAAAAAAGAAGAGAGAATTTGTTGTTGTGGAGATAATTTGAGGCGTGTAGAAGGAAGAGTTTGCAGCAGCTGAAATACAGAGAAGATGAATGGTGCTTTGAATGGATATGACACATAGAGCATAAAAGGTGAGAGGCACAGAAAGCTCAAGGATGGGTGCAGCAAGATAGTGAGACAGTGAAGAAAGGATGAGGTGCTACAATAGAGGAAAATAGAAGATTAGAAAGGGAAAGAAGATGCAAATAGAGAGACACTGATACAGGGGAGCAGAGAAGCATAGCAGAACAATGATAAGCCTGGTAAGCCAATGATCAATATTGTATCACTATGATAAATTTATATATATAGAAAAAATTAATAATTCAGGGTGGAAGGGAGGTTCTAGTGAGGACTGTTGTCCTCAGAGGTTCAAGTGGGAGCTTGAACATAGGGAGTTGTAGCTTCCAACTGGTTGCAGTCAGAGAAACTAGGGTGGCAGTGAGGAGCAAGGGAGAACTGTAGTTCTCTGTTTTACAGGTTGGTTCATGTATGACTGGAAGTTGGTGCTTCCATCCAATAGGTGCTGGAACACTTGGGGATTTGGTGCTTCCTTCTATTTGGTGCTAGAGAAACCAGGGAGTTGGTGCTTCCTTCTAGTTGGTGCTCTCAGCAAGTAGCATCCTGCAAAACAGAGGTTGCAGCCTCATTATGAGTTGGTTCTCATATGTATGATAATGTAAAGAATGTAAATATTACTTATCATATAAAGAAGAAGAGGTTTTTACCCTTTATGGGTTTTCTCAAGAAATATCTGTCTCTGTGTATCTCAGATGTGTGACTGATGTTGAATGTGCTATTGCTTATTTCCTTGCATCATTGTGATTGTCATTGAGTGCCTTGTGAAGAGTTTAAAATAAGCATAATTATTTAAGCACGGTAACAACTGATTCAACCCCCCCCCCCCCTC
>ML776671.1:645756-688906 GCA_009831015.1 Picea engelmannii | reverse complement strand
AGGAAATACTTAATTTGTAATGAAATTTCAACATGGTATCAGATCCACAGAGGCCACGGAGCCACATAAGTGAGGTGCGAACATTATAGTATTTTCGTAGGTCCCGTCTCTAGCAGGGTGTGAACCTTAGTACTAAAAACTATGCATATTTCTAGGAACAGAAATTCTTGCACCCTACTTAAAGGAGAGGTGCGAAATTCATTGAGATTCTCGTAGGCTGCTAAAGGAAGAAGTGCGAACTTCCCTCACCCCACATTGAAGTACAGTGAGAACTTCCCCAGAAGTTTCGTAGGCTAATACACTGGTAGGGTGTGAACTTCCTCAGAGAGTTCGCAGGCTAGACACTGGTAGGGTGCGAACTTCCCTCAGGGTGATCTCAAGTGGGGTGCGAACCTCCCAGGGAAAGAGAGATTGTAGTAGTTGAGTTTTTGTTTGGACAACATTCGAATTTGCAGGATTTTATTGGTGCGACAGTTGATTCAAGATCGAAATGTCTTTCATGTTGGTTGTGGAGCCTGATTATCTTCCTAATTTAGAGGTCTTTTACTTTCAACCGTGTTTATACCCCATGAAGTATTTACACCCCAGAAGTATGTACACTCTTCCACGCGAGGGAGTGCAGAGGGGGGGTACCTCCTCTGTGCGGTTTGAGGGGGCTATCCCCCTAGTTGGGGGGTTTGGGGGCAAGCAATCCCCCAACGGGCTTTGGGGGTGAAGCCCTCGAAGGAAAAATTTCCTTGTAAATTTATATTGTAATTTCATTGTAAATCTGGACCGTTCATTATAAGGTCATAGATCTAACGATAGAGATTATGTTAGGGTTTTTTTCCCTAGAAGGAAACTCTCTTTTATGAAGGAATTGTATTGCGGCTATGGTTAATGGCGAATATTGTATTCTGAGATAGGAGACTGTGAGAGAAAGAAGAGGAAGTTACAATGGGTTTGCTGTATGTTGTATCCATTCATATGCTGGATAATAATAAAGGAAGGACCTGGCAATTTCTCTGGTGGACGTAGCCCACACTGGGTGAACCACATAAATCTGTGTCTCTATTGTATTGTGTATCTTCTATGTTTTGATTCCGCATTTGTTTTATTTTATTGCTCCATGGTCCTGTTTTCTAACATTTCAATGGCTTGAGGTTGGAGTATGCACTCGAGGGCATCTTGAACTACATTTCTTGTAAGGACAAGATGGAAGCAGTGCTCGAAGAAAATGGCTTGAAGGAATACATTGAAAAAGATGTTCCTAAGCCAGATGCGACAGACACTACAAATCTTGATGCATGGTAAAATAAAGTGGCAAAGGCGAGGAGGATTCTGTTGGAGGGAGTACGAGACCACATTGTCTTAAGTATCCATGGGAAAACCACACCACATGCAATGTGGAAGGTTTTAACGGATCTGTTCAAAAACAACAACGACCATAGGAAATTGGTTCTCAAATATAAACTTAGGAAGATCAAGATGGAAAAGGGCGACACCATTCCAAAATATCTCACGAAGTTTGTCCAATGTCGGGATGAGCTTGGAAGTGTGGGAATAACAGTCATTCCTGATGATTTGGTGAGCTTGGCTCTCCTAGGACTTCCCAAGAGTTGGCACAGTTATCAATACTTTGTCAATGGAAGGAAAAAATTGTTGGATTGGGAACGACTATGGTCAGATCTAGTGCAAGAGGAGTTTAGGTGGAACACCAGAGATAGATCTTCATCAAAGCGTGAATATGAAGAGGATTGTGCTTTGACTTCCAAGGCAAGGAAAGGGAAAGGTAAGAAATTCCATTCAAAATCCGAGTCTAAAGTCAAGAAGCTGGAGTTGTCCAAAGTGAAGTGTTTTCACTGTCATGAACATGGGCATATTGCTACTAACTGTCCACAGAAGAGGAAGAAAAATATGATTGTTGGATCTGCAACTGGTGAGCCTCTTGTCTCGCAATTTGAACTTGACTTCACTTTGATCGCATGCATGGCTTCAAGTGCATCGGTATCGGTGTGGTATTTGGATAGTGGCACTTCCTTCCACATGACGAGAGATAAAGGGTCTTTCATTGACTTGGAGGAGAAAGATCTCAGAATGCATATAGATATGGGAGACAATGGATGATACAATGCTACTGGTATTGGTACCATTACCTTTCAGAGGGAGTCAGGTAAACCATTTCAATTGAAAAATGTTATGCATGTTCTAGGTCTGAAGAAAAACTTGGTCTCAGTCGCAATGTTAGAGGACAGAGGCTATGATGTTGTGTTTTAGCAGTGGAAAATCCTACCTGCGACATAAAGCAACGGGTCAAGTCAATAATATAGGGATTCGAGTTAAGAATCTATACATGCTGGAGGTAGATGGATGTGGTGCCATGATGGGCAAGGTAGAAAAAGTGATGAGCCAGGATAAGGGCGAATTATGACACAGGAGATTGGGACATCTTCATCATGGATCCTTGAAGATCATGCAACAAATATCTACTAGACTTCCAAGGGGGACACTTGCTCAGTTAGATCAATGCAAGGGGTGCACCCTGGGGAAGTATGTAAAGTCCACCTTTCATGAAAAGGAGAACCGTGCTTCGGTGATCCTGGAGAGAATTCACACAGACGTGTTTGGACCATTTCCGGTTGCTTTGACAACAAAACATAGGTATTATGTTATTTTTGTTAATGAATTTTCTCGTAAATGTTGGATATTCTTCATGCAGAAGAAGGATCAAACATTCTCAAAGTTCTGTGAGTTTAAAGAATTGGTGGAGAAAGAGTCGAGGAAGCAAGTGAAGGCTCTAAGGAGCGATAATGGTGGAGAATACATATCTAACGAATTCAAATACTTCTGCAACAGAGAAGGAATTCGAAGAGAACTCATAGCGCCTCATAACCCACAACAAAATGGGGTCGCAGAGAGAAAGAACAGAACGATCGTGGGTGCAACATGAGTGATGTTGCATGATCAGGGCCTACCAATGCATTTGTGGGTAGAAGCATGCAATACTACGGTTTATGTGCAGAACCGTTGTCCTCATAGAGTACTTGGCATGAGTACACCTGAACAAGCTTTCACTGGTAAGAAACCTGATGTTTCTCATTTTAAAATTTTTGGCTCATCTGTTTATGTGCATGTGACCAAGGATTCCAAGAAGAAGCTGTAACTGACCGCTGAAGTTGGGATATTTGTGGGGTACACAGAAACACCCCATAATTATCGTGTGTATTTTCCGAACAATAAGATGATTGTTATGCGGCGAGATATAAAATTCGATGAGGGGAAAGCCATGCGGTTGTCGCTTGAGAGGGAGCTAGACTTGCATGCAAAAGAGGAACTGTTATTTCCCAAATATGAGTCTCAATATGTGGATCAGCCACATGAGGAGGTTCTTGGAGTGGAGGAAACCACTCGAGCAGAGCCATCCATCAAAAATGCCAAAAAGCGCACCATCGAAACTAATAGATTGAGACTAGATGTTGGACAGAATGTAGGAGCCCCTACTTCACAGTGCAGATAGAGACAGTCTCCTGATCGATTTGTTGGATACATGGCTCTCATGAGAAAAGATATTGTGACTGAACCATCTTCCTTTCAGGAAGTAGTGCAGGATCCTACTTGGGTTGATGCTATGGTAGAGGAGTATGACTCCATTGTCAAAAATAGTGCATGGGAAATTGTCCCAAGACTGATTGATAAATCAGTGGTAGGATCGATATGGATCTACAAGGTAAAGCAAATTGTTGATGGGAGTGTTGAGAAATACAAGGCTAGGTTTGTGGCCCGAGGCTTCTCACAGATCGAGGGGATAGATTATGATGAGACCTTTGCACCTGCCGCAAGGTACTCTTCCAGAAGATCCATCCTTGCACTCTCAGCACAGATGGGCTGGCACATTCATCAGATGGATGTAAAAACTACGTTCCTCAATGGGATCATTGAGGAAGAAGTTTACATTGAACAAACAGAAGGTTTTGAGACCTTTGACAGAGATTCGCATGTGTGCAGACTCAAGAGAGCCAGGGATGATTTTAGGGGCTAAATTTCGCTCATGGGCTAATTTTCCATGGTTATTTCCAAAAAAGAGATTCGCTATTTTAAAAATGATTCACCCAAATTCTATAGGATCAAATTATTTTACCTTAAAAATCACCAAAATTTTATAAAAATTATATAAAATCCATAGAAATTTGAATATTTTTACAAAAATATCACCCAACATTTATAGTTGGCATATGCCAAATTAGTAAGATTCGCCAAGGTTTCTACATTTTAAAATAATTTTTCATCCTTAAAATCATCCCTGAAGAGAGCATTGTATGGGTTGAAGCAAGCACCCCGTGCTTGGTACACTTGGATAGACAGCTATTTCACCGGATTGGGCTTCACCAAAAGTGAAGCGGATGCAAACCTATACCAAATTTTGGTGGAGGGTAAGATCTTAATCATTGTTCTCTATGTTGATGATTTAATATTGACTGGTGATGAGCAGTTGATACCCTCATGAAAGGATGACCTTACAAAGGAGTTCGATATGAAGGATTTGGGCCTTCTTCATTATTTCCTTGGATTGGAAATATGGCAGTGAGATGGTGAAATTTTTGTGTCTCAAGACAAGTATGCAAGGGAGATACTGGGTAAGTTTCACATGGAAGGATGCAAACCCATGGATACTCCTCTTCCAGGAAACTGGAGGAAAGAGGATGCTACTTCTGGAGAGGTAGTGGATTCTACTGTCTATTGACAGTTAGTGGGTTCGCTAATGTATTTAGTGAATACGAGACTGGACATTTGCTATGCAGTTAACCAACTAATTCAAGTGATGGTTAAGCCTACCAAACTCTTTTGGAAGGTGAGTAAGCATGTCCTGAGATATATGAAGGGCACATCTGAGTATGGATTATGGTACAGACAGACAGATGAGGTGAATTTGAATGGCTTCACAGATGAAGATTGGGTGGGAATCCCAACAGACAGAAAGATCACATCAGGGGGGATATTTAGTATCGGATCTACAGTTGTTTCTTGGTACAACAGGAAACAAATATCTATGGCACTTAGTTCAGCGGAAGCGGAATACATGGCAGCAAGTCAAGCTGCATATGAGACTATCTGGATGAGGAATATCTTGGTTGGTTTGTTTGGTTCTCATTTAGATCCAACACTTATTTATTGTGATAATCAGAGTTGCATCAAACTCTCGATTAATCCTGTGTTTCATGAAATATCTAAGCATATAGATATCCAGTATCATCATATTAGAGATTGTGTGTAGCGGAAGATCATGTTGCTTCAATACATTCCTACGAAATATCAGGATGCAGACATTCTAACAAAGGTGCTCACTAGGAGCAAATTCAAATATCATAGAGACAGGATTGGGGTGAAGGATAATCCCTTTATTGTTGAGAGGGAGTTTTGAAAAGCCAACAAGAAACATGTGTCTAATTTACTTTTCCCTTAAATAAATTGGACAATAAATATTAATCTATTATCTCATTTATAACTGAGTGAGTTGGAGTTGTAACATAATTATAAGTGTAGTTAAGTGAGTTAATATTAGTGTACTAGTTGTAACTAAACTTGCACTAGTGAGAGTTCAGTGAATTAATTATTCATTAATTCACAATCAGTGAATTCACATGAAACTGAAGATTTTCCATGGTTAACTACAAGCATGTTAGATGTAGTGGAGACCCAGTTGAGATAACAAGTGAAAGGGAAAGTTGGATATCAGTTGTGATTTGATCACACATGCAGTGGATATGCTTATGAGTATGTGCAAACTAGGCAATTTAGATTGTTGTGGGAATTCCAATTGCAGAGATTGTGCAGAGGAGGCAGGTTGTCTGAAAACAAAAAATTGGCACATGTATTTGCTTATTTGTGTATGATAGTGTGAGACGATTGTATTGTACTGAGATCTCTTGGATTAGAGTTTTGTATGAGATTGTTTCATGATTCATGATATACATAATATATGATAATGGGGTTTTTATCTTTACGCTTTCCCAGAAAAACTTTTGTGTTATGTGTTCTTGATATTTCACTTTGTGATCGTGGTTTAATTTTCCACAAGAATAATAGTAGAAGTGATTCTTTATTTAACAGTGGCATATAATTGTTAGATTAGGAGAATCGTAGGAAATACTTAATTTGTATTGAAATTTCTACATGAAGTTCATTCCAAATTTAACCATAACCATTAGTGTTGCAACAACCAAGATCACAAGAAGAAACACCATGCACAAGAACACAAGAAGTATCATGGGAAACCCTTCTCAACAAGGGAAGAAAACCCAGCCAAATCCTTTTCTATATTCTCCAAGATAAATACCTTCACCACCAAGAAAACCTAGCACACAAGAGGGTGCTCAAACCCTAGAAGACTAGTGCCCAAGAGAGGTGCGTACTTTTCCTTAGAAGGTGTACTTCCTGAAATTTCCAAAATTACTTGAAATATATGTTTCCTCAATGGGAAATTTACCTTTACTTATACTAGACTAAACCTATATACAGAAGTGTCTATTGGCACAACAGGGCCGACCTCACTAGCTCATAATATAATTAATATTAACCAGATTAATTATCTTGTACATTAATTACCAGTCACATTAAGATGGGGTCGACTTGTACCCTTTACATTACAATTAGGGTTACAAGTAGGTTTGACTCTTGAACAATATAGCAAGGGATCTTATACACTCATTAGTGCTCATCCACTAGGGGCACATCCATAGGGATGTCCTTATATCTAGCTCACTACATTACACAAAATAACCACTTCTTCACTAGTGCTCAACCACTAGGATCACATTCACTTATGCTCGTCCACAGGCACATCCACTCAAGATATCTTCTTTCCTATTGCATTACACATGATAGTCATTTGGATTTTCTCATCAACTCTTCTTCTCAGAGGAGGCTAATACATCATCTTCATTTTTGTTCTCATGACGATGCACCCAACACTTTGGTATTTCACACGTTCACCTTGTGCTCTGCCACAAGCACGTTCAACTCTACAGATCTCCTTTCTCACTACGTTACACAGGAGAATCATCTAGATTTCTTCTCAACTCTCTGTAAGGAGGAGGAGGTAATCTGTTATTTTTATCTCTGTCTCGGATAGGAACCACACACCCCTCTCAAGGGATTTCTCTCAGGTTTGTAAGCTGGAGAATATCTCGCATAGTTGCAATGATCAACATTTCTCAGGTTTGTAAGTTAGAGAATGTCTCACATAGCTGCAATCATCAACAAGATCATGCATTAGATTTTATATTCTATCAAAATCCTCTTTCCAGTTTTCATTTATGACTATGCAATGCCACTATTTCATCGTCATGTTCGCTCTTCAATGCATGTCCCTTCATGGATGTTCTTAAATTATTTTCCCACTTTCTTCATATGTCTCTATCACAGTCCAATTTTCCTTCCCGCACATGCTTCCTTCCTATTTAGTTCTTCTCTGTGACATTCTCTGGTATAACTATTTGAAAAATACCTTTATGCTTCATATCATCCTTGTAGCTTTTACCCCATCTTTTATTGTTTTTTCTTCTTTTCCTTTTTCTTTCTATGATACACTATAGTACAAGTACTATGGTACATATTTTGCATGCTCAGACTAGTGCACGGAAGCACGAATGTCCCTATACAGTTTCAGTTGACTACCATTAACTAGTCCTTCCACAACTTCTCCATTCAGTTTCTCCAACTGAACGACACATACTTCTCTCACAAGTCTGATCACATAAGGACCTAGCCAATGCATCTAGAACTTCCCTGGGTGCTGCAAAAACGTTTTTTCATAGAGTAGCACTATGTATCCCTTTTGTAACTTCTTCTGCTTGATATTTATTTCATGCCAATATTTCTCGCACGCTTTATGTACTTGTTGATGGAAACCTATGACAAACTGATCTTCTTCCAGTTCTACTAGCTCTTACAATCCCTTCTTCACTAAGCCAAAGTCTAAAAGTTTTGTTAGTGAAACTATGTGAAGGCTTGGTACTATGAATTCTATAGGCATAAAAAAATCTTTCCCATACGTCAATCCAAATGGATTTTGTCTTGTCAACTTTTTACTTGTGTTCCTATATGAGCATAACACCACTAGAATTTTCAATTCCTAGTCATCTTGAGTTACATTACACACCTTTGTCAGTGCATGTTCTAGGATTTTATTAAATGCTTATATTGTTCCATTTTCTTTAGGATGGTATGGTGTGCTCTTCTGATGATGGATCTAAAACTCTTATGTCAAATCTGCAATCATCCTATTCCAAAAATGAGTTCCCTGATCACTCATAAGTATCCTTTGGTATCCAAACCTTGTAACTACATTTTCAAACAAAAATCGTGCAACTGTCTTTGTGCTGCAGTCTTTGACTAGCTTTGCCTCAACCCATTTAGTTAAGTAGTCTGGCGCAGTAATTATATGTCTAGCTATTAGCCTCTTAGTTGGTGGATTAATCGAACCAACTAAGTCTATTGCCCACTTGTAAAATTTTTGTAACGTTACTTGTGGTATTATGGGAATTCCATCTCTCCTAGAAGGCTTCTCAAGTCTTTAACAAACATCGCAACTCTGAAAAAATTATTTAGAATCTTTATGAAGGGAATTCCACCATAGTCCTAGGTGAAAAATCTTTTGAGTTGTTTCCTTTCCTGCATAGTGACCTCCTGCAAATACTTCATGTGCCTCTAACAATATCATATGTCGCAGAATATCGTCTATACCTAACTTGTAGAAATTTTCTACTATCAGTTAGTAGTCTGTTGCCTTCACTACTAGTTGTTGCTTCAATGATACTATAAATTCTATTGGGTTGACTCCTGTACTAAAAAATTGGACTATGTCTGCAAAATAGTCATCAGCCATATGAACTACAAATAAGTTTGCTTCTAGTAAACTATCATCTAGGTTTCCTACATCTTCTCGTGACAATATGCATGACAAGTGATCTAGTCTTGAGTTAAACTTCCCTCGTTTCACAATTACCTCAAATTCATATTCCTAGAACAATAATAGCCATCGAAATATCGCGCCTCCCCAAACAATGGATTGTTAACTAGGTATCTCAACACATAATGGTATGTATACATCTTAAAGTGAGCTCCAAGCAAGTAATGTCTAAACTTCTACAAGGCATACACCATTTCCAAACCTTCTCGTTCTACCATAGTATAAGTATATTCTATAGATGATAAATTCCTACTTGAAAATGCAATCGGATGGTCTATCTATCCTTCACCTAGCTAAGCCAAGACTGCTCCCAATGTTATAGACAATGCATCCACATGTACTTGGAACTCCTTCTTCCAATGTGGAAAAACTAGAATCGGTGCAGTGGCCATCTTCTACTTCAATGTGTCTAGACCCTGCTTGCATTCCTCATTCCACTAAAATTTAACTTCCTTCTTTAGCAACTTCTCTATAGGGGTTGTGATCTATGCATATCCTTTGATGAACTTTCTATAGTATCCAGTATGACCCAACATATCTCTCAACTATCGTAATGAATTCGGTGGTAGAAAATCAACAATCATAGCTATCTTTGTGGGTTCCATTAACAATCCCCCTTTACATACCACATGTCCAAACAAAATTCCAAAAGGTGAACAAAAAATGCATTTCTTCAAATTCAACCAGATATGGTACTGTCTACACCTATCCAACATTAAGCACAAAAGTTCAACATGATATTTTAACAAACTAAATAATGTCCAATCATCTATGTATACTTCTGAGAACTTATGAATGAACTCTTTGAAGACTATGATAAATACTCTGGAAAATATTGTTGGTGCATTCTTCAACCCAAATGGCATAAGAGTGTAATGGTAACAACCCCATTCTGTTGCAAAGGTTGTCTTATATCTATCCTCTCATGAAATATTGATATGATGGTATCCTAAGAATCCATCTGTAAAGGAATAAGTCTCCTAACCCCCTAAATTTTCCAATACTTCATCTATAAATGGGGTAGGAAATGGGTCGTGTAAACAAGCATCTTTCAAATTTCTCAAATCTATGCATATACATATTCATCATGTCATCTTTTCATGAACTACCATTGGACTAATCCACTATGATTCTTCAACAAGTTCTATAATTTCAGCTTCTAACATCTTGTCTATCTATGCTTTTACCTTTTTCTTATACTTCAAGTTCATTTTATAGGCTCTCTTCTTGATAGGTTTTGCATCTCATAGCTTCAAAAAAATATTCATCTCGCTTGATTCCCTTGCAATGCCTTTCATCTCTGAGATTGTAGTTGGAAACATATCCTGATATTCGTGTAGTAAGTCAGAAATATTCTCGACTTTCGCATCACTCCAATAGTTTCCTAAGTTCGTGAACTTAGGCTTGTCTTCTGTACCAATGTTCACTTTACATGTCTTTAATGGTTTGGCATACACCGGAAGCCAACTAGTGTGGTGGATGCCAAATTCAAAATTGTGACCATCTATGGTGGTGAGTGGGTTTTCCATCTGTGAAAAGGGTACTTCTAGTCATGTAGTCTCCCGAAACTCCATATCTACAACCTGAGGGCCTAGAGACATTATCTCCTTATTTATCCACAAAATGGGGATAACATTTGGCTCCTACTTGGGGACATGTGCTTGTTGAAGAGTGCATGAGAACCGCAACATCTCCTGGTAGACCTATTCCTGCAAGGAAACATCAAACTATCAAGTGTAGGATGGCCTAATCATCCTTGTTCTCATATGATGATAATCAAAACCCACTAAACTAGAAAAAGAAAATTTTGAAAATTTTAAAAAAAATTGTAAGCTAAGCATTAAATCAATATGCAGGTAGAGAAAAATGAAAATGAAATGCATTTAAACTAATATGAGCAATCAGGATGCAAATTAAAGGAATCAAAATGACTTACCTACTTACTGGGGGCCTTGGGGATCTCAAGATCATGCACTGGATGATGTCAGGTGAAGTCAACTAGTGCAACCATTTGATCATCTCATCAAAGTATCTCCCTCTGTGCTTAATCATATAATACAACAAAGATAATTCAAGCACATAATTATAATGAGTATTAACACACATATAATTGATCATGAAATTAAACTCATGAAGATGGGCAGGAGGGAGGAAATCCTGCTGGAAAGGGAAACAATCAACTCGATCATCCTGCCTGAAAGTGTAGCCACAAGAATGATCAATCCAACTCTGAACGGGGATACTATACATAGATGACGGCTCGTATTCATATTCACTTAGAATATCACTTATCTCTGAAGGATGAGAAAGGACAAGAGATCCAAAGAAAAACATATTATTTCCAAAACAAGAGGAAAATGAGTAAGGCACAGTCTTAGAGAATAACTCCTCCGTCAGACTCAGGAAACGTCTCTTTTTTGTCTGAAAATCCCTACCAAAGTCTCAACATGAAATTAATTTTGTTTGGTAGTATGGACCTCAGATTTCTTAGGAAGGGCCATGACCTAGTGTCTATTAAAATATGAGTATGGTGGTTGAAAATGATCCTGAAAACATTGTGTCAGGTCGTCCTTGAATGGATAGAACAAATTTGTAACCATATCATTGGGATGGCACATATATGGACCATCTGGGTGTAAAAATAAACCCCCTGAAGAGATTCTTTATGTATCCTTTATCTGATATGTTCCTTCAATGGCGTAGATAGGATCTCTGTAAAAAATGAAACAACCCAAATCCCATCTGCATCTCCCAATCTGTATGAAATAATCAATTTGATCATCAACTGTATCTAGGGGTTGTTCCATGATTTCATCTGCATCATATAAGTTGATTACTTCTTCACAAGGCTAGATAACTTCATCTTCTTTGAAATGGACTATAGAGGACAATGTCTTCTTCAAGACTCCTGCAAGAGAAACTTCATCGAGATCCCTTTGGCAATTTTTTTCATTTCCAAAATCATGGAACAAAGAATCATTAAAGTTATCAAAAGGATTATAATTCATCATGTTCTCTTCTTGATGTGCAGGAGGAGAAGAGGTATGGATGTACTCATCAAGTGGAAGAGTAGATACTTCATCTTCATCATATGTATCATCCAATTCTTCCTCATCAAGATCTTCTTCAAGATTTTCTTCATCTATTGTCTCATCATCGATCGAAAAACCTTCTCTGCAAAGAGTGTGTTTGAGCTCTTGTAAAGCATCTTGCAAAATTTGAGTAGCTGGCCAAAAATGATTGAGAAATTCTTCAATGAGATTTGTAGAAGAAGGGATACTCTTTGGGTCACAAGAGTGTGCAAGCCAATCCTTTTGACTTTATTCCAATGGAGACACAAAAATTTTCATCAGCACATCTTCATGTAGCAGATTTAAGTTCGAGGCATAATTCATATAATTCACGACATGGGTGACTTCTAGAGATGGATTACCATCAAATTTGGGGCAAATTTCTCTCCATTCTGTTGGAAAATGATTTGGATATCCAAGGACATTTTGAATATCAAAATAAGGATACACATTATGGAAATCCCATGGTAAGTCTCGTGAGCCCATGGTTCCATCACTTAGGGTAATACCTCAATGGATTCGCCAGATGAGTTCAAGGCTCATCAAGGGATGAAAGGGAAGAGTGTTTTAATGGAAAGTGGAGTCACCGGATGAAATTTAAGGTGATATCATCGAGGAAAAGGGAAAGGGAATGTCCCTTAGGTGGAGTCGCCAGGTAGGCTAAGGGAAAGGCTTTGGGATAGCTTACCAAAGTGTCGTTAGGTTATGAAGAATATTCAAAATATTCCCCGACCCAAGTTGGGAAAATATCGACCCAACCACAAAACAAGTGCTACAACTTGGGAATCATACACTCAATGTCACTTCGATGTAGGTCTCGCACTTCAAGGGTGACTAGGTCACTCTAGGGAGGCGATCTCGGTGACCCTAGGGGAATTGAGATGGAGATGGAGGGAAATGGAAGTGAAGCCCCTATAGGTCAATTCTAAGTGGAATAAAAGGTAGGGAGAGATGTCTTGCAAGTCAAGTAATTTCCGCCTCACAAGTATAGTACTTCTTCGGATGATTGTACCTTCTTGAGACACAAGAAAAGACACTTTGCAATGATATATGTTAGTTGGATCAACAAGTTAAGATTTATTTCCCTAATTTGCAGAAATAGATAACAGTATATATCATCAAGTAAATGGTACTATAATCTTCTCAATAATTTCTATAGATCAAGTAGAAAATACAAGATAAAGACTAGCTAAACTCAAGATGAAAAGCCAATATTCTAGCACAAAAGATAATGTTGTTGTAAACATTTTTCTGCAGAAAATTATATCAGCCTTATGTCTGTAACATTCAATGCATTATAGAAAGAAAATCATCCACTGAAATCTCCTCAAACTTTTCCAAAAAGTGTGTTAGGCCAAGGAGAGTAAGTGTGAAAAGTTTGAGCAAAATCCAATGGTTGATAAGAGAGTTATTCAAGCAAATGAGTTAGGGTTTGTGCAGCCCTAATGGCTGAATATGCAATTTTGTAACAGCAGCAAGAATTTCCCCCTTGATAGGGATGCCCTAGTGGATGTGAGTTTCCCTAGGCACAAGGAATACAATCCACTTTACAAGAAGTAAAAATGACTGAAATTCATGTTTCACAATGCAATGTTTTATTTCTCCAATGCAATAATAAATGACTAGTGTCTTTACTATTGGGTTAATGGGTTCATGAGAAGAAAGAGCTAGAGAAGATACCTACTTGGGGGTGTAATCCCTTTTACTTCCCAAGACACATTTCTCTAGCTAGGGTTTAAGCTAAGAGTGTGTATGCCCTTATACTTCTCTTAGAAAGCCCTTGTTGAAGCATAAAGTTATCAAGACTATGGTGGGGGTGTATGCCCTTATACTTCCCACCTAGTTCCTAGCACAATAACCTTGACTTGAAACAAATGATAGCAAGAGAGTAAAAACCATACCAATTCAAGGGAAAATGCCAAGATAATCCACCACAATAGCAAGAGATAAGCCTTCCAAAGCTAGCACATCACTCCCATCAAACATAACATTAAGAGATAACCATAACAAGTGCTAAATAGATAAAAGATCCAAAGATAGCCGAAAAGTTCAGACCAACTCCTCTCACAAGAGGGAGAGTTATGATTAAAATGAGATCTTATGATATCTAATTATACAAAATGTAGCTAACATATTTTTTCCACAAATTAAGGAGTAAATCACAAGATTAGGGGTCAACAACCCTAATATTTCCCCCTTAACAAAGTAATATTAAATTAATTCACTTAAAATTTCACTTTTTGCACAAAACAAACCCTAATTTAGGAGGACGTCACCCCTTTAGGGAACATTTTTCCACTTTGAGGAAGTCGTTGGTGTTGGAGAAGCATGTGTAGGCCTACAAAGGCCACGTTTCAAGAATCTAAGCACTCTCATCATGGTGAAGACCTTTCTCCTCCTCAAACGTCCATGTGTCAAAAGAGTGGAATCTCACCACCATGCCCTAGCCCCAAAAGCATGATGTCAAGCTAAACAATAGGACGTTTTACTAGGTCATCCAAGTCATCATCAAGGCCTTTCAAGTACGATCTCTCTCATCTGGCATGCAGGCCCCTGGCATCCAACCTGTGAGCTTGTAGCCCCATGAAATCCCAAGCTAGGCTTGTTCTCCCAAAACTGTCCACCAACTAGGTCTTGAAAAGACAAATGAGCACACCCTCTAAGGATCTCAAGTCATAACATCATGATAAGTGAATCTAATCAATAAATAATCCATCTAAGCATGTGCAACAAACATCACTATATCAAACAATTAATAGCTCAAAGACAATATGTGACCTTTCAAGCTTGAATATGGGAGGGTTGACGAAGTGTCCTATTGGGTATATTTTTCCCTAGGTCAAGGAGAGTTTCCAAGAGGTCCCTCTCTAAGCCATGTAAAGTGGATGAAGTGGTTGGGGTAAAGACTCAATGGGCATAGGGATCATGAAATACAAGGGGTCGTAGTGTCTTATTCATGGGTTCCTTTGTAGAGGGTGTGTGGTACCTTCGCCTGCGATGAACTTTTTTCAATCCCATCAATTTCCTTTTATCTTTCTTTCTTTGTATTTTCTTTCATAATATCATAAGGAGAGATTGAAGGTCACTGCCCTGACGTGGTAACCAGATTGTGGAAATGTCACCCACAAACTCCTAGTGGAAATGAGAAGGTTGGATCATGATGTGACCCCCTTTCTCTCATCCATACAACTTAGATCCATTTCCCTGACATTGTGACAAGATGATGACAATGCCATACCACTAGATATTCATGGACATGATAGGTTGTCTCACGATGACACCTCATATCCTTCAACTAACCTTTTAAGCATTCTTTATCATATTCTGGGTCCCTTATACTCAAAGATAATCCTTTTATTTCTTTCTTGGGTGATCCTTGGGTGAAGCATCTGGAAGGTTTATATAAAGATTTTATCTTTTACCCAACATCAACCCCTGTGGACCTTTAGCCCCTTCTTCCCATAAAATGAGGTACAACCCCTTCTTGGGTCAATACACCCTAAAATCCCAAGAGATAAGGAAATGAAGGTGAATAATGATGGAAAGTGGTAAGTATCATTGGGAACGGTACAATGGCTCATCAAGGGAGTTCCTAGTATCAAACCCATTCCCAAGAAACACCACTTACTAGAGAAAAATGTCAACCACCAATGTGAAGTAGGGAAAAAGGCATAATGTCCAAGCATATATCATGAAATCTAAAGCAATATAAAATACAACATAATCAAATGGCTTGAATATTGAAATGGTTCTCACCATAATACTGACTTATACCTCATGGAGCAAGGCCCACTGCCTTCTGGAAGCCATTTGGTGTGGTGGATGCCATCTGAAAAACTGTGACCATCCGTGGTGGTGAGTGGGTTTCCATCTGTTAAAAGGGTACTGCTAGTCATGTAGTCTCTCGACACTCCATATATGTAACCTGAGGGCCTCGAGACATTATGTCCTTAGTTATCCACAAAATGGGGATAACATCTCATTCCTACTTGAGGACATGTGCTCGCCGTAGAGTGCATGAGAAATGCAACATCTCCTGGTAGACCTGTGGTTGAAAGGAAACATCAAACTATCAAGTGCAGGATGGCCTACTCATCCTTTTTCTCATATGATGATAATCAAAACCCACTAAACTAGAAAAAGAAAATTTTGACAATTTTTTTAAAATTTGTAAGCTAAGCATGAAATCAATATGCAAGTAGAGAAAAATGAAAATGAAATGCACCTAAACTAATATGAGCAATCAGGATGCAAATGCAAGGGATCAAAATGACTTACCTACTTACTTGGGGCCTTGGGGCCTTGAAGATCATGTGTTGGATGATGTCAGGTGAAGTCATACAACCAGTGCAAACATTTGATCATATAATCAAATTATCTCCCTCTGTGCTTAATCATATAATACAACAAAGATAATTCAAGCACATGCTTATCATGAGTATGAAGACACATATAATTTATCATGAAATACAACTCATGAAGATGGGAGGGAGGGAAGAAATCCTTCTGGAAAGGGAAACCATCATCCTGATCATCCTACATGAAAGTGTAGCCACAATACTGATCAATCCATCTTTGAAGGAGGCTACTATAAATAGATGACAGCTTGTCTTCATCTTCACTTAGAAGATCACTTATGCCTGAAGGCTGAGAAAGGACAAGAGATCCAAATAAAACCCTATGATTTCTCAAACAAGAGGAAATGGGGAAAGGCATAGTCTTAGAGAATAACTCCTTCATCGGACTCAAGAAACATCTCTTCTTTTTCTGCAAATCCCTGCCCAAAGTCTCAACCTGAAAGTACTTCAGTTTGGTAGTATGGACCTTGGATTTCTTTGGGAGGTCCATGACCTAGTGTCTATCAAAAATATGAGTATGGTGGTTGAAATTCATTCAGAAAAAACTGCGTCAAGTCATCCTCGAATGGATGGAACAAATTTGTAACCATATCATCGGGTTGGAACATATATGGAACATCTGGTTGTAAAAATAAATCCCCTGAAGCAATGATTTTTGCATCCTTTATCCGATATGTGCCTTCAATGTCATAGATAGAATCTCCGTGAAAAATGAAACAACTCAAATCCTATATGCATCTCAAAATCTATATGAAATCATCAATTTGATCGTCAACTATATCTGGGGGTTATTCCATGATTTCATCTGCATCATATAAGTTGACTACTTATTAGTCTCCAGTTTTGACTATATTTTTTCCTATATCATGTCAAATATACCTCCATTTTCATATCTAGTATCATTTCCTTCTGGCCTTACCATGACACATTTGACATCCTTTTACAACTAAATGGGGCTATTCAAGGTATTCCTATGATTCAAGTTATTTTTAATGTATTTTGATATTTTAAGCTAATATTGATACTAATGTGACATGGGTTAGGTACTTGTCCCTTTGAACAGACTTATCAGTACCAGGTACCGGCTCGCACCTAGTGAAGATATCAAAGACTTGTGCGACATGGCTAGATTGGATTGATAGTCCGATTCATATAATTGATTGAGTCATAACTCAATATGCTGACTCAGGGAGAGATTGTAGAACTGTTTTATTAGAATGCTTTATGATCCACGCTTCTTGACATTGCATGTCATGAAGCTGTTAAGTTCGTTTTAACTGACTATGAGTCATTTTCGGATCTAAGATCCGTTTTGATTAATGTACCTATGTTTAAAACTATTTTGGAGAGGATCTATATAAACTGGGATCGCTCTCAAGAAACGTTGGTTACAATATGCTATGTGATACGATTTCTGATAATACAATTTGTTATGCGTTATGTTATTCGTTGTTAAATGATTTGAGTTGTTTTATGAATTATGGAGCGTGAAGTATGAAACAATTTTTGCATGGAATGATCTGAGTAGCTTTGGTTTTATTTTAGGGCGATTGCACCTCTTGGTTGGGCCCACCAACAGGTTCAATTCACTATCTCTTTTCCACAGTAGAGTTAGTTTATTTTTAGTTTTACAATTTGCATGTAAGTTAGTTTTGAGCTTGGAATTACTCTGTTAAATTCTTGCTTAGCCATTCTTCAATTAGATCATTTTCAGTTTGATATTATCTCATAGATTGATGAATGTTGAATGCGTTATTTATTCCTGTAGAATTTGAAGAATAAACCAAGTGCTTAACCTAGATTTGCTTTGTTTTTAGTTTTCAGTTTGATCATGATTTAAAAAGAATGCGAGTTTAGATTTACTCTATTATGTTATGTTAGGATAGCTAGTTTATAGTTGGATTAAAGGAAGCTTCCAGTACCTGTAGGGTAAATAGGACATTTATTTGTTTCACCTGTGTTAGATTTAGAACTGTTTTTTATGCTTAGATTAAAAGGTTTTTAAAATGATCTCTCTTTTATGGTTTAGATAGATATGATGATGATTAGATGTTTAAGCTAATGGTAGATAGTCTTGGGAGATTACATCAGATTAGAAATAGAAGTACCTGTACTTAAACTCAGAACTGTTTCCATTTGATGAATTAGGCAAGGTATGATTAGTTTCAAGATAATCATTAGGGTTCAGTTTCTAAGAGTAAGTTTGTGTTTTCTTCTTAGAATAACCTTTAGATAGGAATTAGAATCTTACTAGCACATATAGTGTAGCAACTCTAAGTTCACTTACCCTGGTTTGACAATTCAATGTTTTCAGGTAATTAAAAATCTTTAATATAACAGCCTGACATTTTTGGCGTCGTTGTCGGGGAGCTGTTTAGAAGGTAAGTTAGATAATTGTTTTGGTTATTTTCTTAAAATGTATTTGGTTTGGTGTGGTATGTTAGTAGGTTGATGAAAGAGGAGCTGTGAAATGAAGGGTGAGAACCGACATATCTGTTATCACAGGTTCCTCTGAAACTCAATCTTAGTTTTTCTTTTATCTAGTATGTTTTCATGAGAAATAGAGATCATAGAGGTAGATTTAGGGGAAACTCAAAACAACAAAAAGAAGAAACCTCCACCCAAAAATCAATAGAAACTGAGACTTGAACTCTGGCTAAGGAAACCATAGAGCAAAACATAGAACCAGGAAATACCACATACCAACAAATTCAAATTCCTGGTGATCCAAACTTGGTTGACACAGTTAATCCAGAAGAAGTGCAAGCTATTCTCAGGAACCCTGACACTGTAGTTTCAAAAATAACAAATGCAACTGTTGAATCAAAGGTAATAGGACCCTCAAAAGAACCAATAGGAGATAGCAATTCTGTCAAAAAGAATCCAGAGAGGTGGGATTTCACACCCTCACCAAAGAAAGATTAGATTGCATATACAATTTTCGGTAATCCTTTTAACATGGCAGAAAGACGGAGAGAATTGGATAGAAGAGAACAAGGAGAAATTCATGTTGAAAATGAAGGAGAAGAACAAGTAGAGACTGAGCTAAGACCAGAAACCACCTTTGGGTTTCCTATTTTGGATTTGGTCCAGAATGTCAATATGAAAAATATCCCACCTTTGGCACTACCAACCTTTTATGGGAAAAGTAGTGAAGACCCAGATGTCTTTCTTTTTGAGTTTGACATCCCGTGTAGGAGTTATAACTATCTCCAGGATGCACATAAACTGAAGTTGTTTCCTGCTACCCTAAAAGATTCTGCATTACGCTGGTTCATGAGTTTAGGAGAATACAACATTATATCTTGCGAAGATATGAAAGAAAAATTTTTAAAGAAGTACCAGGACTATTGTAGACCCAAGGATTCTCGAAATGATATTTTTAAAATGCAACAACATGATGAAGAGAGCCTTGATTATTTCTTAGAAATATTTACATATACTCTTCAAAAATCCAAATATAATGATCTCCAAGATGAAGCAATCAAGACTCGTTTCTTAAAAGGGGTTTCAAATGAATATATTGACACTCTCAATTTAATGGCTTCAGGAAGAAATCAGTGAACTATGTAGAACTTACTCGAGAAGTAGGGGGAAAACTGCAAAAAGTGTGAGAGAACCTGTCAACAAAAACACCAAAGTACCCACATTTGGTGGAGTTACTAGAATTGAATTGGGAAACCTTTTGGAAAATTTTTAAATAGACATTTTAGGAACAATTGGCTCTCAATTAGACACTCTAAAGATTAAGAGAAAGCAGGAAGAGGAAAACCCTGTATTATGCATATTCTGCCCAAAATGTAGAAAAAGGCATCCTTTACGAGAATGTCCTTTGGACAATGTTTCTGTATGTGCAATATGTACTGAAAATCATAAAACAAAATATTGTCCATCCTTACCAGGATTGCAAGCCATATTCAAGGGAGGGGAAGCTCCAGGGACTCCATCTGCACCTAAGAGGCCTTGGCAACCTAGGAACCCAAATATGTATCAAGAACCATCCCCACAACCTTCCAGCTACTATCCACTCTTCTGTCAACAACAACATCCATGGAACTAGCCAAATTGGCCTCTGTAAAATGTCCCTGCTCAACCTTGGTACCAGGGATGGAGAGAACATAATTTTGGAAATAACCAACAACAGCATGCGGTACCAATTCCCCAAAATCCATGTACTCAATATCCTCCAAACATACATCAGTTATTGCCTGGTTTTACTCCACCACCTTTACCACTCGTTCAACAAACTCCTCAGCAGCCTCAGAATCCACCTCGTCCCACCGTATTACCCGCTCAACCCATTCCAAATCCTAACAACAGACCACCTCTGCCACTCCATAATGTTGATTTTCAAAATTACCCAGCTTACACCATAAACCCCATTTCCATACAAGAAATAAAGCTGAGATGTGGAAAAACTTTAAATAAAACTCAGCCTGTAACAAGAACAACACCAAAGGTAATTATCCAAGAACATGAAGAAGAACCTATAGATGATTTATCAAATGGGGCATATTTGAAAGATGTTATCATTCTAAAGCATAAAGTATCTGAATCACAGCGTAACATACAAACTCAGGTTCCCCAAACACCTCATTTTCCTGAAAGGTTGCTCATTGAAAAACCAATTGTTCAATCTGAGTTTGACATCATGAATGAACTAAGAAATGTCTGTCTTAAGATTCCATTGTTACAAGCGATCAGAGATGTTCCCATCTATGCCAAAACCATCAAAGAACTATGCATTAAGAAACCAGGTCAGAAAAAGAAAGATCCACCCATGATACACCTAGTAGGCCAGTCATTGAATTATATTTCTGAAGCGCCTAAAATTGTGAAGTATGCCAACCCAAGGAACCCAATAGTTTCAGTGACTATCAACAATGTTTCTATTGGTAATACTTTAGTCGATATAGGTGCAGCCATTAATATAATGACTATCAATACAATTGAACTGTTGCAACTGAGTCAATTCCTTCTCCCTACCCCTACAATTCTTGAACTTGTTGACAGAACAACTATAAAACCTGTTGGGGTCCTCGATGACATTCTTGTTACATTAGCTTCGTGGGAATATCCTGTCGACTTCATGATTATTCATTCAAAGGACCCCACGAAAGGCCATCCAATCATTCTAGGGAGACCTTGGTTGGCCACGACCAATGCTTTCATAGGATGTCATGGTGGGGACATGTTCATCTCAAATGGAATTTCTTCACAAAAACTTACTCTTTTTCCACTTGCACAACTGGTTACAAAAGAATTATGGTGGCTGAAATGTCCCTATCACGAGAATGATGAGGAAGAATATTTTTTCTCTGTTGATGAATTTCACGCACTACAATAACTTATAGAGGATGATGTTTTAAGCCAATTTCTTTCTGTAACAGAAAATGTTGAGTTCCCACAAACATATTTTCAATACGATCAAATTTTCATAGAAGAATTTCAAGAACGAAGTGAGTTATTTTCCTCATTTTCACCATCTATGGTTTTCACAATTGATGAGCATCCAGGGTCATATACCATTCCAGTAGAACTTAGCCCAGGCAAATGTCTATACATCAACTCTGAATTAAGTCTCAGCCAACAGGAACAGTTAACAAATCTTTTGAAAGAACAGTCAGGGGAATTTGCATGGGAGTACATTGATATGAGAGGAGTGAATCCTGACACCTGCATTCACGACATATATATCCAACCAGGGATAACCCTAGTAAGACAACCACAAAGGCGTATGAATCCAATCCTAAAAGATTTTGTGAAAGAAGAATTACAGAAATTATTAAACGTTGGATTCATTTATCCAATTTCTGATAGCAAGTGGGTTTCACCTCTTGTTGTGGTACCTAAGAAAATGACAGGGAAATGGAGAATGTGTGTAGACTTTAGGGAGTTGAACAAGGAAATCCTGAAGGACTGCTTTCCCCTGCCCTTTATAGATCAGGTTTTGGATACGTTGGCTGGAAAAAGATACTTTTCCTTTCTCGATGGATATAGTGGATACAATCAGATTCAAATTGCTCCTGAAGACCAGGACAAGACAAAATTTTCGTGTCCTTGGGGCACTTATGCTTATAAAGTGATACCTTTTGGACTATGCAATGCTCCTGCTACATTTCAGAGAGAATTCCTTGGGATCTTTGTTGACTTAATTCATGATTGTGTGGAAGTATACATGGACGATTTTACTGTTTATGGTAACACTTTCGAAGAAGCCTTAAGTAATCTTGAGAAAGTCTTGATTCGCTGTCAGGAATCAAATTTATCCCTTAGTCACAAAAAATGTAAAATGCTATTAACTGAGGGAATAATGTTGGGTCATCATTTGTCTGCATAAGGAATTAAAGTTGATCCAGCCAATATTGAAGTGATAGTTAAACTTTCCTCTCCAAAAACCCAAAAATATGTGCAAATTTTTTTGGGACATGCTAGATATTATCGTCGATTTATTGAAAACTTTACAAAGATAGCCAGCCCCATGTTTAAACTGTTAGCAAAAGATGCAAAATTTTGTTGGGATAACAATTGTCAGAATGCTTTTGAGAATTTGAAAGCAAAATTGTCAATGGCACCTATTCTAAGAGGACCAAATTGGTCTCTTCCTTTCCATATTTCAACTGATGCCTCAGACACTGCTTTAGGTGGAGTGCTTGGACAAAAAGAAAACCAACAAAACTATGCAATTTACTTCACTAGCAAAAACCTTACTCCTCCTGAATTGAACTACACTGTAACAGAGAAAGAATTTTTGGCTGTAGTTCATGCCATTAACAAATTTCGTCATTACATCACTGGATATGAGGTTTTTGTACATACGGACCATTCTGCTATCATATTTTTGATGAACAAACCAGTTACTACTGGAAGAATCACACGATGGCTTTTGCTACTTCAAGAATTTAACATCACTATAGTTGATCGGCCATGAAAAGAAAATGTAGTTGCGGATTTTCTTTCTCGTATTCCTCAAGATATTACTGACATTCCAGTGAATGATAATCTCCCTGATGAACATCTATTTGCAGTAGATGTTAAGACCCCTTGGTTTGCAGATACAACAAATTACTTAGCTACAGGAAGACTGCCAGCTCATTTGTCACCACCACAAAAGAAAATAATTGTTCAGCAAAGTGCTTATTACTCTTGGGTAGGAAGTGATATTTTCTATACAAGTCCTAATATGATCATTAGGAGATGTGTTCGGGAAGATGAGATTCCCGATATCCTTCAGGCCTGTCATGATGGGCCATGTGGAGGACATTTCTCTGATAAGAGAACGACATATAAAGTCTTACAATCAGGATATTATTGGCCGACACTGTTTAAGGATGCAACAAAATATGTGAGAAGCTGCGATAGTTTTCAAAGGATGGGAAGACCTACCGTAGCAGATAAGATGCCCTTACGACCGCAGGTTGTGATTGAACCATTTGATAAATGGGCACTTGATTTTGTAGGACCTATTTCCCCAATGTCGAGGAAGAATAAGTACATCTTGGTTTGTACAAATTTTGTGACCAAGTGGGTAGAGGCAAAATCCTTATATCAAGCAACTGAGAAATCAGTGGTTGAATTCATTTATGAAGATATATTTACCTGCTTCGGTGTTCCACGAGAGATTGTTACTGATAAAGGTGCTCAATTCACATCTAAACTGATGAAGGAACTCACGGATAAATATGGGATAAAACACTGTAAGTCTTCCCCATACCATCCACAAGCCAATGGGAAAGTGGAATCCACAAATAAAGTTATAGAATATATTCTGACTAAGACAATACATTTGCATCACAAAGATTGGGTGGATAAACTTCCAGAGGCTTTATGGGAATACCGGACTACGTGGAGAAATACCACTGGTCATACCCCTTATGAATTGGTATTTGGCAAGAAAATTCTCCTTCCCATAGAATTTCAGATTCATACCTTCCACATAGAAGCAGAGTTGGGATTGAATTTGGATGAGGCACAGAAATAGAGAGTTATACAACTAAATGAATTGGGAGAAATTAGGCAAGATGCTCTTCAAAGAACTATCCTTGTACAAAATCAACGTAGCAAATGGCATGATAAATACATTAAGAAAAATCATTTTCAACCAGGGGATTGGGCATTGCTTTTTTATTCCAAATACAAAACTTTCAAAGGAAAACTTACGACAAGGTGGTTGGGACCTTATGAAGTGGAGACTGTTTTTGATAATGGATCTGTCATAATCAAGACCATAGATGACTCTCAAAATTCCTTTGTAGTAAATGGACATCGATTAAAAGTGTATAACAAACCCTTGTCAAGAGATGATTTTCTACAGGAAATTGCCAAACAACCAGAAATAAAGATAGTAGGAGAAGAGTCCTCTCCTCCTTCTAATCCTTGATCATTTTTGTTGTTTTAAGATTTTGTAAATAATAAAAATTTTAACAGAAAATAAAAAGTCAAATAATAAAAAATATATATATATAAAAAACATTTCTTTTTGGATATGTTGACATATTGTTTTCAGTTTTACAAGCTTTTCAAAGCAAGTACAGAATTGAACTTCATCACTCTTTCGCAACAGGTAAGAAGGTAAGACCATTTTATTTTATGAAATTTTCTTATCAATATGCACTGTCTTGTTTTGAAATTAATAAATTTGAGCTTGTTTTCTCCCTTTGAATTTCTCATTAAAGTATGAAAGGGGCATTTATCAAGGATAGGATTATTCTTTACCAGGCCTGATGAATTATGATGGGAAAGAAACCCCCCTAGAGTTTTCTTTGAGCATTTTCTCAGACTCTCAAAACATGAGAAAGCAATGAGCATATACTAACTTGGGCTCATAAAATCCACAAGTAAGTGATTATTGTTCCAAAAATTATTTCTGCAAGATTTATGTCTGCACTCACGTTGTATGATGTGGAATTTGTTAAGTTCCACCTTCCAACAAGTCTCACTCCATCGACACCAACACCTTATCTGGAGTAGAGATTAGAGACTACTTAGTACCCTGGGATCTGCATGCCTCAATGACATATTTCCTTGCTAACAACCATGGGAATACATCAATGTCTCT
The DNA here is from genome assembly GCA_009831015.1 of Picea engelmannii. Classification (NCBI taxonomy): domain Eukaryota; kingdom Viridiplantae; phylum Streptophyta; class Pinopsida; order Pinales; family Pinaceae; genus Picea; species Picea engelmannii. Next base: position 663,472 of record ML776671.1, on the reverse strand, counting down.
TGGTTGATAGATCCTACAGGTGACTCGACACCAAAAACTTTATTCGTACCTGTTAGGATGTACTATAGGTACCTTGAGTCCCATTGACATCATTGGTCGGTCATCTCGCATTGGTTAACGACATTCGTTAATGGCCGGTAATCCAATGATTTCTTTTTGTGTTCGAATCCAGAACATTTATTCACACAAATAAGAATTGTACCATGGGTTAAAGATTTGAAGTTGTTGAAGACATAATTTTAATTGGTTTCTTTCAAGGAATAAAAAAGAAGATAGGTCCAGGGATAGCCATCAGATAATTTGCTCTTATAAACAGGAAGACTTTTTCTCAGCAAGTTATTATTGGTTCAAGTTTCTCTGCAAATTTTGGGTTATTTCATCAGTACCAGTTAGTGCCAGGAAGAATCCATCAGTTACAGTGGCTCTCAATAGTACAAATTCTAGTTACAATCTTGGTGCTCTCCAGATTCAGACTTGACTTCAAATATCTCTACAGTTAGAAACGCATAACAGGGAGTAGGTAATCTAATTCAGGTACGCTTAGTTTCATGCTGGTTTAATGTATTAAATTACATATTAATAATTTGAACTAGGAATGCCTCAATACTCCATAATATTTCATTATACCTATACTCTGTACCTAATAAACCAATCCTTCTTGATACTTCATATCATGGGAAATGCACTGCATTATCTTGGTTGAATTCGACATGATTCATATGTAATAATATTTTGCAAACGTGTACAACCAGCATCATTTCCTTACATGTTATTGATCCTCATGACATCTCAAACTCTCTTCTATAATTCCTCTCACGACTATTTCACACATCATACTCTATTCCTCTGTTGCCCTCATCTAATTCCGTTGCTCACCTGTGGACCTTTCTTGTGATACTGAGTTAAATTATGGTGGCGAATCGTCACAAACCTGAGACTTATGAAGATTTGGAGGCTCTTCCTGAGTATGAAGCCACCAAACACATTTTTCAGAAAGATGGATGGGAGTCGTTATTTAAGAAATTTGATGGGTATGATGATTTGGTTACACTTCAATTCGCTCTGCGTTTTCATGGTGGACTAGCTAAAGTGGGTGAGCTAGAGTTTGAAGTCACAGAAAATTTCATTTCTGAAGCAATTCAATTACCCAACACTGGTCAGAAATGGACGAAGGGCCAGCCCGTCGACAAGAATCTCTGCACGCAGCTCCTGCAACCACAGTATGGGAAATTACAATGGTCAGAGGGCACATCAAGGTCGTGGTTAGAACCAAAATGGGCTCAGTTGCTATCCATACTCCAACGCTACCTCACTTGCGAAGGATGGTACACGATCGTGTTTCCATGTCATGCTCAACTCCTGCTACATTTCAAAGGTAACCATTTGATGAACATCCCCTATTTTCTGTTGAAGAGCTTGAAGAAAATGGCAGAACAGGTCCGCAAAGCCAAATATTTTAGAGGTAGCTTGTTTCATTTTGGTCTTGTCAAAAGTTTTGTTAAGACTGCGTTATCCCACAAACAAGAAACTTGGGATATGTTCGTTGTAAGAACCTTAGCTTCTGACAAATCTAGAGATAAAAATATTAAGTCTGCTCCTCCACAGAAGAAGTCGAACTCTAAGAAAAAGGGTGTTAAAACCCTGACCAAAATCTATGATGACCCTACGAATTCACCAAACTACACAATTGAGGCCAGTAATGATAATCCTGGTACAGAACATTCGTTTGATGTCCATGGTTCTGATGGTGTGGAAACTAACCATGAAAGAGTGGAAAACAATGTTCCTACAGAGGCGAATGTTGAAATTTCGATTTCTCCTCCAACTGCTACAAATATTATTGATCTGGAACAACTTGAAGAGTTAATTGAAAAACCTAGGAGAAATCCCAAACGAAAATGCACATGCACACTATCAGATATGGATAACTCTGTACCTAGTTACCCACCACAGGAAAGATTAAAAAGTATGGATGATCATGAGGAGGCTCCGGAGTCTTCTGAGATGACATGGACTCTCTCCCAATTGATTCGAAAAGTCCGTAAAGTCAATCGGCAAGCTAATGCACCCAAAGAAATTGAGCAAGACAAGCCAATTCAAATGCTAGTGGATACCACTGTTCAGGTGTATAAGGAGTTTACTCCTGAACTCAGTCCAGTCGACAAACCTGATCAAGTGTATGACGAGTTTACTCCTGAACCCAGTCCAGTCGAAAACCTTGTTCAAGTATATGACGAGTTTACTCCTGAACCTAGTCCAGTCGACGCCCATGATCAAAGAGCAGATGAGTTCACTCACGCGTCTAGCCCTCAAACACAACAAGGACATGGTAAAACATTTGAATCTTATTGTGAAATCTCTTCCAGTAGATCCTTGAGACCAATGGTAGCCAGGTTAGAAAGCAGGAATCACAGGTTAAAAGAGAAGTTACATGAATACACCATACTGGATCGGCACATCAAAACAAAAAATGAACTTATGAAACTCAGGAAAGCTCATTTCTCGTCAAAGATTGACCGATTAAAACGAAAAAATACAGGACTTTCTCAGAAAAATAGGAGACTGCATGTTACCCATGATTTTGGTCGTCATGATGATGTATTGATGATGGTGTACTCAGGCTCTTCATAAGAACTTTCTCCTGAGAAAAGTTACTTTCATCTTTTCCTAGAAAACTCATTTTTCAAGAAGGTTCGCAGGCTGCTAGTATATTTGGGTGCGAGAATGCCTGATTCTCGCAGGCTGCTTTAAGCCAGGGTGTGAACTTCTCGCACTGTGTTGAACAGTCAGGGTGCGAACTCTTCCTAAAGCATGGAAAAAGATGAATTCTCGATGTTTCTAGAAGGGAATCTTCTAGAAGGATGGGTTGGCATTCGAATGGTTATCCTTGTATTGGATTCCCTGATATTGTGGGATCGTTCTTATCCAAGTAACTATCTCATTATCTCCTATATATTGAGGGAATTCTCATGGAAAAGGTTAAGCAAGATTCATTGAATAATTGGTGAAAGAATTGTGTGAAGGACTGAATCTTGAACAACAGCTTGGAGACTCTAGCAAGTCTGTCAAGAGGATTTGATCTTCTTCATGCAAGGATTGAGCAAGTGTGTGTGTTTGAGCCAGGAGCCGTCAAAAGGAAGTTTGCGACATCAAGGCTCAGGTTGTAATCTTTACTTTCCATTAATATGATACAGTGGCATGTCCCTTTCCCATAAAGATATTTCCACTTTATTGTGTAATTCCTTGATCATACACATAGGTTGACTATTGAATAGATTGTGCTATCTTCACTTGAGTTGGTTTGTGTTTTCTTGGTCTTGACTTCATGAGAGCACTAGAGTGAAGCGAGAGAAACAAAGACCCTAGGAAGTGATAATAAGGTATGTTATTTGTTCTTGCCTCCTAGTTAATTCAATGGTCAAAACTTAGGGAAAGAGTCATGTCTTGTCCTATTTTGTTCTAGATCTAGGTGGATCTAGGGAGATCTGTTAGTGTCCGCACCTACCGATTAATCCGATAACACTGCAGAAGATTACTAGGAAACACATCATCATTAATCGAGTTCTTAAGAAGGAAATCAGATTCATGAAGAAACATGAGAAATTGCAAATGTTGGTTGCAGCTGCTGCAACACTCTGATGAATCTCATTTTTTGACATTTTGTTCTCTGAGGATAGGAAAAGACTTCAGCTTGGGGGAATGTTAGTCTCCAGTTTTGACTATATTTTTGCCTATATCATGTCAAATATACCTCCATTTTCATATCTAGTATCATTTCCTTCTGGCCTTACCATGACACATTTGACATCCTTTTACAACTAAATGGGGCTATTCAAGGTATTCCTATGATTCAAGTTATTTTTAATGTATTTTGATATTTTAAGCTAATATCGATACTAATGTGACATGGGTTAGGTACTTGTCCCTTTGAACAGACTTATCAGTACCAGGTACCGGCTCGCACCTAGTGAAGATATCAAAGACTTGCGCGACATGGCCAGATTGGATTGACAGTATGATTCATATAATTTATTGAGTCATAACTCAATATGCTGAATCAGGCGAGATTGTGGAACTGTTTTATTAGAATGTTTTATGATCCACGCTTCTTGACACTGCATGTCATGATGCTGTTAAGTTCGTTTTAACTTACTATGAGTCATTTTCGGATCTAAGATCCGTTTTTATTAATGCACCTATGTTTAAAACTATTTTGGAGAGGATCTATACAAACTGGGATCGCTCTCAAGAAACGTTGGTTACAATATGCTATGTGATATGATTTCTGATAATACAATTTGCTATGTGTTATGTTATTCAATGTTAAATGATTTGAGTTGTTTTATGAATTATGGAGCGTGAAGTATGAAACATTTTTTGCATGGAATGATCTGAGTAGCTCTGGTTTCGTTTTAGGGCGATTGCACCTCTTGGTTGGGCCCGCCAACAGGTTCAATTCCCTGTCTCTTTTCCACTGTAGAGTTAGTTTATTTTTAGTTTTAGAATTTGCATGTAAGTTAGTTTTGAGCTTGGAATTACTCTATTAAATTCTTGCTTAGCCATTCTTCAATTAGATCATTTTCAGTTTGATATTATCTCATAGATTGATGAATGTTGACTGCGTTATTTATTCCTATAGAATTTGAAGAATAAACCAAGTGCTTAACCTAGATTTTCTCTGTTTTTAGTTTTCAGTTTGATCATGACTTAAAAAGAATGCAAGTTTAGATTTACTATGTTATGTTCTGTTAGGATAGCTAGTTTATAGTCGGATTAAGGGAAGTTTCCAGTACCTGTAGGGTAAATAGGACATTTATTTGTTTCACCTGTGTTAGATTTAGAACTGTTTTTTATGCTTAGATTAAAAGGTTTTTAAAATGATCTCTCTTTTATGGTTTAGATAGATATGATGATGATTAGATGTTTAAGCTAATGGTAGATAGTCTTGGGAGATTACATCAGATTAGAAATAGAAGTACGTGTACTTAAACTCGGAACTGTTTCCATTTGATGAATTAGGAAAGGTATGATTAGTTTCAAGATAATCATTAGGGTTCAGTTTCTAAGAGTAAGTTTGTGTTTTCTTCTCAGAATAACCTTTAGATAGGAATTAGAATCTTACCAGCACATATAGTGTAGCATCTCTAAGTTCACTTACCCTGGTTTGACAATTCAATGTTTTCAGGTAATTAAAAATCTTTAATATAACATCCTGACACTACTTACTCACAAGGATGGATAACTTCATCTTCTTTGAAAGGGACAGTAGAGGAGAATGTCTCATTCAGACCTTTTGCAAGAGAAAATTCATTGAGATCCCTTTGGAAGTTTTCTTCATTTCCAAAATCATGGAACAAAGTATCATTAAAGTTCTCAAAAGGATTACAGTTCATCATTTTCTCTTCTTGATGTGCAGGAGGAGCAGAGGTCTCGATGTCCTCATCAAGTGGAAGAGAAGATACTTCATCTTCATCATACGTCTCATCCAGATCTTCTTCATTAGGATCTTCTTCAAGATTTTCTTCATCTATTGTCTCATCATCGATCGGAAAACCTTCTCTACAAAGAGTATGTTTGAGCTCTTGGAAGGAATCTTGCAAACTTTGAGTAGCTGGCCAAAAATGCCTAAGAAATTCTTCAATGTGCTTTGTAGAAGAAGGAATACTCTTTAGATCACAAGAGTGTGCGATAAAATCCTTTTGACTTGATTCCAATGAAGACACACAAATTTTCATCAACACATATTCATGTAGCACATTTAAGTTCAAGTAATACTTCATATAATTCATGACATGGGTGACTGCTAGAGCTGGATTAGTGTCAAATTTGGGTCAAATTTCTCTCCATTTTGTTGGACAATGATTTGGATATCCAGGGACATTCTGAACATCAAGAGAAGGATACACATTATGGAAATTCCATGGTAAGTCTCATGAGCCCATGGTTCCATCACTTAGGGTAATACCTCAATGGAGTCCCCAGATGGGCTCAAGGCTCATCAAGGGATGAAAGGGGAAAGTGTATTTGTGGAAGGTGTAGTCACCAGATAAAATTCAATATGATCTCATCAAGGAAAAGGGAAAGGAACATCCCTTAGGTGGAGTCGCGAGGAAAGATAATGGAAAGGATTTGGGATAGCTTACCAAAGTGTCATATGGGTATGAAGAAGATTCAAAATATTCACAAGAAACGAAGAAAAAATGTTATAGCGTAAGTTGTAGGTTGGGAAAATCCTGACCCAACCACAAAACAAGTGCTACAGCTTGGGAATCCTACACCCAATGTCACCTCGATGTAGGTCCCACACTTCAAGGGTGACTAGGTCACTCTAGGGAGGCGATCCCAGTGACCCTACGGGGATTGAGATGGAGATGGAGGGAAATGGAAGTGAAGCCCCTAGAGGTCAATTCTAAGTGGAATAAAAGGTAGGTAAATATGCCTTCCAAGTCAAGTAATTTATTCCCCATAGGTATAGTACATCTTCGTATGATTGTACCTACCCGAGACATAAGAAAAGACACTTTGCAATGATATATGTTAGTTGGATCATAAATTTAATCTTGTTGTCCCTAATTTGAAGCAATAGATAACAGTGTATATCAACAAGTAAATGGTACTATAAGCTTCTCAACAAGTGCTAGAGATCAAGTAGAAAATTCAAGAGAAAGACTAGCTAAACTCAAGATGAAAAGCCAATATTCTAGCACAAAAGATAAGGTTGTTGTAAACACTTGTCTGTAGCTAATTATATCAGCCTTATTGCTGTAACATTCAATGTATTACAGAAAGAAAATCAGCCACTGAAATCTCCTCAAACTTTGCCAAAAAGTGCATTAGGCCAAGGAGAGTAAGTATGCAAACTTTGAGCAAAATCCAATGGTTGATAAGAGAGTTATTCAAGGAAATGAGTTAGGTCTTCCTCAGCACTAATGGTTGAGATGAAATTTTTTAACAAAAGCAAGAAGTGCCCCCTTGATAGGGATGCCCTAGTGGCTATGAGGTGCCCAAGGAACAATTTATATGATCCACTTTACAATAAGTAAAAATGACTAAAATTCATGTTTCCCAATGCAATGTTTTATTTATCCAATGCAATAATAAATGACTAGTGCCTTTACTATTGGGTTAATCGGGTCATGAGAAGAAAGAGCTAGAGAAGCTAACTTCTTGGGGGTGTAATCACTTTTACTTCCCAAGGAAAGTTTTTCTAGCTAGGTTTTAAGCTAAGAGGGTGTATGCCCTTATACTTCTCTTAGAAAACCCTTGTTAAACCAATAAGATGAAGCATAAAGTGATGAATACTATGGTGGGGGTGTATGCTCTTATACTTCCCACCTAGTTCCTAGCACAATAACCTTGACTTGAAACAAATGATAGCAAGAGAGTAAAAACCATACCAATTCAACGAAAAATGCCAAGATAATCCACCACAATTGCAAGAGATAAGCCTTCCAAGACTAGAGCATCACTCCCATCAACCCTAACATTAAGTGATAACCATAACAAGTGCTAAAGAGATAAAATATCCAAAGATAGGTGAAAATTTCATACCAAGTCCTCTCACAAGAGGGAGAGTTATGCAAAATGTAGCTAACATAGTTTGTCCAAAAATTAAGGAGTAAACCATGATATTAGGGGTCAACAACCCTAATATTTCCCCCTTAACAGAGTAATATTAAACAATTCACTTAAAATTTCACTTTTTGCACAAATAAAACCCTAATTTAGGAGGACATCGCCCCTTTAGGGGATGTTTTGTCATTTTGAGGAAGTTGTTGGTGTTGGAGAAGCATGGGTAGGACTACAAATGCCACATGTCAAGCATATAAGGACTCTCATCATGTTTAATACCTTTCTCCTCCTCAAACGTTCATGTGTCAAAAGAGTGGCATCTCACCACCATGCCCTAGCCCCAAAAGCATGACGTCAAAATAAAAAATAGGACGTTATGCCCCTCCTGGGAAAATGTTTTGGAAAGTGAGGGTTGGGCTAGGTCATCCAATTCATCATCAAGGCCTTCCAATTCTGATCTCTCTCATCTGGCATGAGGGATTTTGGCATCCAACTTGTGGGCTTGTAGCCCCATGGAAGCCCAATCTAGGCTTGTTCTCCCAAAATTGTCCACCAACTAGGTCCTGCAAAGACAAATGAGCATGCCCTACAAGGATCTCAAGTAATAACATCATGATAATTGAATCCAAACAATAAATAATCCATCTAATCATGTTCATAAAAGATCACTATATCAAACAACTAACATCTCAAAGACACTATGTGACCTATCAAGCTTGAATATGGGAGAGTTGGCGAGGTGTCCTATTGGGTATATCTTGACCTAGGTAAAGGAGAGTTTCCAAGATATCCCTCTCTAAGACATGTAAAGTGGGGGGTCAAGACTCAATAGGAATAGGTCTCATGACATACAAGGGGTCGTAGTGTCTCATTCATGGGTGCCTTTGTAGAGGGTGTGTGGTACCTTCGTCCGCAATGCACTTTTTCCAAGCCCATCAATTTCATTTTATCTTTATTTCTTTATATTTTATTTCATAATAGCATAAGGAGAGATTGAAGGTCACTTCCATGGCATGGTGACCAGATGGTGGCAATGTCACTCATAAACACCTAGTGGAAATGAGAACACTCGCTCATGATAAGATACACTTTCTCTCAGCCATGCAACTGAGAGCCATTTCCCTGGCATTGTGATCAGATGATGAAAATTTCATACCACTAGATATTCATGGATGTGATAAGTCAGCTCGTGATGAGACCTCCTATCCTTCAACTAAACTTTTAAGAATTCTTTATCATATTGTAGGTTCCCTTTACTCAAAGATAAGTAATTTATTTCTTTCTTGGGTGATCCCTGGGTGAAGCATATGGAAGTTTTATGTAAGTATTTTATCTTTTACCCAACATCAACCCCTCTGGGCCTTTTCCCCTTCTTCCCATAGAATGAGGGACAACCCCTTCTTGGGTCAATACACCCTAAAATCCCAAGAGATAAGGAAATGGAGGGGAATAATGATATAAAGTGGTAAGTATGGTTGAGAACGGTACAATGGATCATCAAGGTAGTTCCTAGTAGAAAACCCATTCCAAAGAAAGACCACTTACTAGGTAACAATGTCAACCACCGAGGTGAAGCAGGGGAAAAGGCATAGTGTCCAAGAATATATCATGAAATCTAGAGAAATATTAGATACAACATAATCAAATGGCTTGAATATTGAAATGATGCTCACCATAATACTGACTTGTACCTCATGGAGGAAGGCCCACTACCTTCCGGAATCCAGTTGGTGTGGTGGATGCCATCTGCAAAAATGTGATCATATATGGTGGTGAGTGGGTTTTCCATCTGTGAAAAGGGTATTTTTGGTCATGTAGTCTCTCGACACTCCATATCTACAACCTGGGGGCCTTGAGACATGATCTCCTTAGTTATCCACAAAACGGGGATAACATATCGCTCCTACATGGGCACATGTGCTCGTTGTAGAGTGCATGAGAATCTCAACATCTCCTCCTAGACATGTTCCTACAAGGAAACATAAAACTTTCAAGTGCAGGATGGCCTACTCCTCCTTGTTCTCATATGATGATAATCAAAACCCACTAAACTAGAAAAAAAAAATTGACATTTTTTTTTTTAAATTTGCAAGTTAAGCATGAAATCAATATGCAAGTAGAGAAAAATGAAAAAGAAATGCACCTAAACTAATATGAGAAATCAGGATGCAAATGCAGGGAATCAAAATGACTTACCTACTAACCTAGGGCCTTGGGGCCCTCGATATCATGTGCTGGATGATGTCAGATGAAGTCATACAACCAGTGCAACCATTTGAACATCTCATCAAAGTATCTCCCTATGTGATTAATCATATAATACAACAAAGATAAGTAAAGAACATAATTATCATGAGTATGAACACACATATAATCGATCATGAAATAAAACTCATGAAGATGGGCAGGAGGGAGGAAATTTTGCTAGAAAGGGAAACCATCAGCTCGATCATCATGCATGAAAGTGTAGCCACAAGACTGATCAATCCATCTCTGAAGGGGAATACTATACATAGAAGAAGGCTCATATTCATATTCACTTAGAATATAATTTCTCCCTGAAGGCTGAGAAAGGACAAGATCCAAATAAAACCCTATGATTTCCCAAACAAGAGGAAACGGGGTAAGGCACAATATTAGAGAATAACTCCTTCGTCGAACTCAGGAAGTGTCTCTTATTTGTCTGCAAATACCTTCCCAAAGTCTCAACATGAAAGTACTTCCATTTGGTAGTATAGACCTTGGATTTCATTGGGAGGGTCATGACCTGGTGTCTATCAAAATATGAATATGGTGGTTGAAAATCATCCTAAAAACATTGTGTCAGGTCATCCTTTAATGAATGGAACAAATTTGTAACCATATCATCAGGATGGCACATATATTGACCATCTGGTTGTAAAGATAGATCCTATGAAGAAATTCTTATGTATCCTTTATTCAGGATGTGCCTTCAATATCGTAGATAGCATATCCGTAAAAAATGAAACAACCCAAATCCCATCTGCATCTCCCAATCTATATGAAATAATCAATGTGATCGTTAATTGTATCTGGGGGTTGTTCTATGATTCCATATACATCATAGAAGTTGATTAATTCTTCACAAGGCTACATAACTTCATCTTTTTCGAAAGGGACAGTAGAGGACAATGTCTTCTTCAAGCCTTCTGCAAGAGAAACTTCATCAAGATCCCTTTGGAAATTTTCTTCATTTCCACAATCATGGAACAAAGCATCATTAAAGTTCTCAAAAGGATTATAATTCATCATGTTCTCTTCTTGATGTGTAGGAGGAGCAGAGGTCTAGATGTCCTCATCAAGTGGAAGAGAAGATACTTCATCTTCATCATACGTCTCATCCAGATCTTCTTCATCAGGATATTCTTCAAGCTTTTCTTCAACTATTGTCCCATCATCGATCGAAAAACCTTCTCTGCAAAGAGTGTGCTTGAGCTCTTGGAAAGCATCTTGCAATCTTTGAGTAGCTGGCTGAAAATGCCTGAGAAATTCTTCAATGAGCTTTGTGGAAGAATGGATACACTTTGGATCAAAAGAGTGTGCAAGCCAATCTTTTTGACTTGATTCCAATGAAGACATGGAAAATTTCATCAACACATATTCATGTAGCACATTTAAGTTCGATGCATACTTCATATAATTCACAACATGAGTAACTGCTAGAGTTGGATTACTGTCAAATTTTGGGCAACTTTCTCTCCATTCTATTGGACAATGATTTGGATATCCAAGGACATTCTAAACATCAAGAGAAGAATACACATTTTGGAAATCCCATGGTAAGTCTCGTGATCCCATGGTGCCATCACTTAGGGTAATACCTCAATGGAGTCTCCAAATGATCTCAAGGATCATCAAGGGATGGAAGGGAAGTGTGTCCATGGAAGGTGGAGTTGCCAGATGAACTTCAAGGTGATATCATCAAGGAAAAGGGAAAGGGAATGTCCCTTAGGTGGAGTCGCCAGGCAGGCTAAGGGAAAGGCTTTGGGTTAGCTTACAAAAGTGTCATTAGGGTATGAAGAAGATTCAAAATATTCCTCGGAAACGATGCCAAAATGTTATAACGCAAATTTTAGGTTGGTAAAAGCCCAACCCAACCACAAAACAAGTGTTACAACTTCGGAATCCTACACCCAATGTCACCTCAATGTAGGTCTCACAATTCAAGGGTGACTAGGTCACTTTAGGGAGGTGATCTCGGTGACCCTAGGGGGATTGAGATGGAGATTTAGGGAAATGGAAGTGAAGCCCCTATAGTTAAATTCTAAGTGGAATAAAAGGTAGGGAGAGATGCCTTGCAAGTCAAGTAATTTTTTCTCCACAGGTATAGTACTTCTTCGGATGATTGTACCTTCCCGAGACATAAGAAAAGACACTTTGCAATGATATATGTTAGTTGGATCAACAAGTTAAGCTCGCTTTCCCTAATTTGCAGCAATATATACCATTATATATCAGCAAGTAAATGGTACTATAAGCTTCTCAATAACTTCTAGAGATCAAGTGGAAAATACAAGAGAAAGACTAGCTAAACTCAAGATGAAAAGCCAATATTCTAGCACAAAAGATAACGTTGTTGTAAACACTTTTCTGCAGAAAATTATATTATCCTTATGGATGTAGCATTCAATGTATTACATGAAGAAAATAATCCACTCAAATATACTCAAACTTTGCCAAAAAGTGCGCTAGGCCAAGGAGAGTAAGTGTGCAAACTTTGAGAAAAAACCAATGGTTGATAAGAGATTTATTCAAGAAAATGAGTTGGGGTTTTTGCAGCCCTAATGGTTGAAGATGAAATTTTGTAACAGAAGAAATAAGTTCCACCTTGATAGGTATGCCCTATTTGTTGTGAGGTGCCCAAGGCACAAGGAATACGATCCAATTTGCAAGAAGTAAAAATGATTGAAATTCATATTTTCCCAATGAAATGTTTTAATTCTCCAATGCAATAACAAATGACTAGTGCCTTTACTATTGGGTAAATGGGGTCATGAGAAGAAAGAGCTATAGAAGCTACCTCCTTGGGGGTGTAAGCCCTAAGGAAAATTTCTCTAGATAGCGTTTAATCTAAGAGGGTGTATTCCCTTATACTTCTCTTAGCAAACCCTTGTTAAAGAAATAAGATGAAGCATAAAGTGATGAAGACTATGGTGGGGGTGTATGCCCTTCTACTTCCCACGTAGTTCCTATAAAAATAACCTTGACTTGAAACAAATGATAGCAAGAGAGTAAAAACCATACCAATTCAAGGGAAAATTCCAAGATAATACACCACAATAGAAAGAGATAAGCCTTCCAAGGATAGCGCATCACTCCCATCAACCATAACATTAAGAGATAACCATAACAAGTGCTAAAGATATAAAAGAGCCAAATATAGTCAAAAATTTCAAACCAATTCCTCTCACAAGAGGGAGAGTTAGGAATAAAATGAGATCTTATGATCTCTATTTATACAAAATTTAGCTAACATAGTTTGTCCTTGGATTAAGGAGTAAACCACAAGATTAGGGGTCAACAACACTATTATTTCCCCCTTAACAAAGTAATATTAAACAATTCACTTAAAATTTCACTTTTTGCACAAATAAAACCCTAATTTAGGAGGATGTCACCCCTTTAGGGGACATTTTTCCACTTTGAGGAAGTCATTGGTGTTGGAGAAGCATGGGTAGGCCTCCAAAGGCCACATATTAAGAATCTAATCACTCTCATCATGGTGAATACCTTTATCCTCCTCAAACATCCATGTGTCAAAATATTGGCATCTCACCACCATGCCCTAGCCCCAAAAGCATGACGCCAAGCTAAAAAATAGGATGTTTTTCCCCTGTTGGGAAAATCGTTTGGAAAGTGAGGGTTGGGTTAGGTCATCCAATTCATCATCAAGGCCTTCCATTTCTTATCTCTCTCATCTGACATGCGGGCCCCTGACGTCCAACTTGTGGGATTGTAGCCCCATGGAAGCCCAAGCTAGGCTTGTTCTCCCAAAACTATCCACCAACTAGGTCCTGCAAAGAAAAATGAGAACGATCTCCAAGGATCTCAAGTCATAACATCATGATAAGTGAATCAAATCAATAAATAATACATATAATCATGTGCATCAAAGATCACTATATCAAACAATTAACAACTCAAAGACACTATGCGACTTGTCAAGCTTGAATATGGGAGGGTTGACGAGGTGTCATATTGGGTAGATCTTGCTCTAGATCAAGGAGAGTTTCCAAGAGATTCCTCTTTAAGCCATGTAAAGTGGATGAAGTGGTTGGGGTCAAGACTCAATGGGCATAGGAATCATGAAGTACAAGGGGTCGTAGTGTCTCATTCATGGGTGCCTTTTTAGAGGGTGTGTGGTACCTTTGTCCGCAATGCACTTTTTCCAAGCCCATCAATTTCATTTTATCTTTCTTTCTTTTTATTTTCTTTCATAATAGCATAAGGAGAGATTTAAGGTCACTTCCCTGATGTGTTGACTAGATGGTGGAAATGTCACCCACAAACACCAAGTGGAAATGAGAAGGTTGGCTCGTGATGAGACCCCCTTTCTCTCAGCCATGCAACTGAGAGCCATTTCCCTACCGTGGTGACCAGATGATGACAATGTCATATCACTAGATATTAATGGATGCGATAGGTCAGATCGTGATGAGACCTCTTATCCTTCAACTAACCTTTTAAGAATTATTTATCATATTGCGGGTCCCCTTTACTCAAAGATAAGCGTTTTATTGCTTTCTTGGGTGATCCCCGAACAAAACATATGGAATTTTTATATAAGGATTTTATCGTTTACCCAACATCGAACCCTTTGGGCCTTTATCCCCTTCTTCCCATAGAATGAGGGACAACCCCTTCTTGGGTCAATACACCCTAAAATCCCAAGAGATAATGAAATGGATGGGAACAATGATGGAAAGTGGTAAGTATGGTCGGGAATGGTACGATGGCTCATCAAGGGAGTTCCTAGTAGCAAACCCATTCCCAAGAAATACCACTTACTAGGGAACAATGTCAATCACCAAGGTGAAGCAGAGAAAAAGGCATAATGTCCAAGCATATATCATGAAATCTAGAGAAATCTAAGATACAACAAAATCAAATGGTTTGAATATTGAAATGATGATCACCATAATACTGACGTGTACCTCATGGAGCAAGGCCCATTGCCTTCTAGAAGCCAACTGGTGTGGTGGATGCCATCTGCAAAATTGTGATCATCTATGGTGGTGAGTGGGTTTTCCATTTGTGCAAATGGTATTGTTGGTCATGTAGTCTCTCAACACTCCATATCTTCAACCTAAGGGCCTCGAGACATGATATCTTTATATATCCACAAAATCGGGATAACAGTACCAGAACTGCCTTGCCTCAAAATCATGGGTAGAAAAGTACCCATCTAGAGGATTCTAGGCTGACCCACGGATTGGGGGATTTGACCCATGAAATCTTGCTATAGAAGACAATAAACATAGGAAAATTGTGTGCATAGAAGAGAGAATACACACAGTTGAGTCTGGGAAGGAAATATGAGTAGAGAGGAGTGTGGGAAAATCCTATGGTTCTGCGAAAATAGAGAGAAATGAAGAAATGTGTTTCTTGGTTCATGAAATATTGGGGAGTGTCTTCTAATCAAGTTCATAAACAAATATGCATAGAATTTGAGTGAATGAGTGAGTAGTCACAACAGACTCCCTTTCTTTGTAGAATACTAAACTGCCTGGTTCTTGTGGGAGAAGGAAAGTAACCTTCTTCCCTTTATTTTTGTTGAGAAAAATAAGAACTCTCTCTCATGGCATCATACTATGGCTAGGGGGTGGCCTGTTGTGAAATACACCAAGAGCAGTTGTGCCTATGGTTGGGTGTAAAGTGGAACACCCTTCAACAATTACAATTATTTTCATCTTCTAGATAAGTATTTTTTTTCCAACTATCTGTAATGTTAAGCTTGGAAATAATATAGAATGTGTTTCAGAATAATGTAAATTCAACTCTCTGTTGAAAATGGCCTGAGAAATTTAGGTAAAATTGTGAGAATGCTTCAGCTAAATTTCATTTTGACTTACATCCTCCATTCTTGAATGAGTGTGTTTTAAAACAAGATTTTTAGGTGAGAATGTTGATGTTGATTTAGTTTAACCGCCCATATTCTACTCTAGTGAGGACAATTAAACAATTAGAACCTCTACAAAAAATATGAAAAAGAAAGAGGTTGAATTCTACATAAAAAATGTTTATGATTTTAAGTTTTCATGAAGCTTATATGCTAGAAAATTTAAAGGATATCAGAATTGTGTTTAGGCCTTAGGAAAATAGTTCAAATGCTAAAAAGGGGTAAAGTATTTTAAAATTTAGTATAAAGAAAGAGTGGAAAATACAAAACTCAATTTCCTAATATGAAGTAAAATGAGATTTAGAATTAAAAACATTGTGAATAATTCAATATCATTTGGATTTGGAAAGAAACAAATCTTACCAGGAATTACTCAGTGAATTTATATCCAATTGGAAAATATATGGACTTAATAAATATTCCTTGAAAATAGCTTAAAGATAAATGTAAATAGGAGATTATTAATCGAATCTAAACAAATAAATATTGCCAAAAATATATATATATATATATATATATATATGTGTGTGTTTCTAGGAAAATTTGAATGAATGGAAAGGATTGGTAAACTTGGTAAAAGTGATGGAAACTTGTCCTTTTTATTTATTTATTAAATGTGTGTGAAATCATATCTTCCCTTTTCTCTCAACACATAAGTATTTATATTTATGCTATTATTAATCTGTTAGAGCACAAAGAATGGAGCACGTGTGAATGCCAATGGAGTTTTAACACTATAATACTATACTATTTCAGCACGAATTTCCAAAACCACTTGGGAATACCTTTTCAGAGTCGATCATTCAGAGTGAGGGTAAGGGAGCATTCAAACATGGTTTGAAGCCATTGAAGCGATGGTATGGATATTGTAAAGTTTGAATATATTATAATATTAACCCTTGCCCTTTTTTGATTGGTTATCGGAGTCACGATAAGGGAATACACAAATTGACCTCGAAGATTTCAGAGTGTGAATGCATATATGCTATAAAGTTTAAATATATGATAATATTAAAACCCTACTCTCTTATGATTGGTGGTCGAAGTGTTTAGATGAACATGCACGTTCCAAGCCTGAATTGATATAATATTTAATATGTATAATAAATTGATTCACATTTCTGAAACCCCTTAGAAATTGACTGTTTTCAGAGTTCATATTGAGGAGTTCGGAGCACGACTCGGAAGAGCTTGGAGCCTAACTCCAAAGGGTTCTCAGTATGACACCTTTATTATTGTAATATTGAAAAAAAATATGGCACGTGAAGGGTTTTTGAAATAAAATATAATATTAAATATATTTAGCTCCTTTTCTTTCCCGAAATATATATGTGTGTGTGTGTGAATATTAATATGAGAAGTCTTAAGCCAAGTTCTTTGACTTTTATGTTAATCAAGGATTTAAAGGCCTAAGTACATTACAGTCTAATTAATTATATTAGAACATAATAAACATAGTTACCAACTTAATGAGAACTGTGACCTCAAAACGAGAACTCTGGCCCAAAAACCCACATTTTTGCATTAAAAAAAATGAAAATCAACCCCCAAATGAAAAAGTGGTGCTACCGGCACCACCATTTTTTCAAACAGGGTCAAATTACAACATTTTTCAAACGTGGCCTTCAAAACTCATACAGTAGCTCAAAAAAACCTTAAAATTAACACCTAAATAAAAAAGTTACGCTAACTTAAAAAAAAAAAAAAAAGTCAAAATGTTAAAATTATGGCTAATTACAACCTAATTGAAACCGTGGTTTTGACAATAGATCCTTATGCCCAAAAAAAACCCAAAATTGGATACAAAATGATCACTTTAAAGTTTATTTATTAACTTTTTTTTTTAATTTATATTGAAAAATAAATAAATAAATAAAAATTGCAATTTTTTTTTGTAATGAAGCAAAAAAACACATTTATAAAAATATTCAAAACCCAAATTAAACAAAAAAGAAAAGCATTAAAAAAAGGGGTGGAAAAAAGAAACCTAAAAAATAAAAGAAA
>ML776671.1:623089-643175 GCA_009831015.1 Picea engelmannii | reverse complement strand
TTTTACTACATTTTAAAAGTATGGAATAATAAATCAATTAAGGAGACAAAATTACATGAAAAAACATAATTTCAAAAAATAAATGGAAAAAAATATTTATAAGATTGAAAGGAGCATGGAAAAATTACTAAAAACATCGTTGAGTAAAAAATAAAAATAAAAAGATGGATTACACAAAGCGTTGTTTTTCATTATAGTTTTTTTGCTCTGAGTCGCGGGTCTAGGGTTTTGCAATCGCTTTGAGCCGCGCGGTTCCATCCGCGGCCCCGCTGGGGCTCATGTCTCGCAAGGAGGGAGGGTCGACGGGCACCTCCTACAGCCAAGCCACAGTGAACGGGAATGTTGCAGAGGGTACGAAACGGCCGACCTTCAAGCCGCCGATAGATCTGCGTTCAAAATTGTTGGAGGAGGGAACATTCAAGGACCGAGAGATGGACATTGATCCAGAGAAAGAGGCCATCCCTTCCACTGTGTCAACTCCATGGTTGTCAGGTAAATGTATTCCACAAGCACCACAAGCCCCAAAATATGTTATTAGCTCACCACGCATAGAAGAGAAAAAACAGTATATGAGAGATTATGCCCTGGTTGGAAAATTCCTGGGGCTCTGGCCTTCCGAGCGTGATCTAATCAAATGGATACAATATTGGTGGAAGCCAAAAGGTCATTACGAGCTACAACTAGGATCCAAGGGGTTCTTCACAATCATCTTCCATAACCTTGAGGATCGCAACCGCATTTTCGATGGGGGGCCGTATTTTTTCAACTCGGCGGGTCTCTTCTTGCGATTCTGGACAGAAAATTTCAGCTCGGAGAAGGAGGACTTTTCTCATGCACCTGTATGGATCCGGTTATACTCTCTCCCACAGGAATTCTGGCTAGAGGAGGTCCTGGCTGGCATTGGCAACACCATTGGCATCTATCTCAAATCTTCTGAAGCAACCAAGCAGAGGCGCTATACCTCCTATGCGTGAATCTGTGTTTATCTGAACATAGCCAAGCCACTCCCAGGAGCCATCATATTGGAATATCAAGACGAAGACTGGACCCAAACCATCGACTACGAACACATTCCATTCCGATGCAGGAAATGCCACGAACACGGCCATCTTTTTAGGGAATTCCCCCTCAACACTGTTCAAAAAGAAGGGAACCCTGAAAGTGGCAAAGACAAGGATGCCTTTGTACAACCAGCAGGGAAAAGACGACAAGGAGGAAGAAAACAACCAGCCCAAGTAAGTAAAGATCCCTCTACTAGCAATAAGTTTGCGATATTGCAAGATCAATCGAAAAACCACACAACCCCTTCAACCCCAAATGTACCACCTGCGAACTCTGGACCTCGGTCCACAAGCCAAGGAACTGAACGGCCCCAACAGGGTAAGGAATCCGATCTCCCTCTCCTAAAAATGGCTCAGGACCCGCAAGACCTGCAGGAGACAGAGGACAGGGATGTGGAAATGGAGCTGGAGGAGCACGATCTAGCTGGGGTGGATCTGGAGCACCTTGAGCACGCATATAGGCAGCAAAAACTTTACACCATACCCAGAGATAAACTACAGAAGGTACACAAGGTCTTTCTTAGCTCCTCAGCTGGGTCCTCAGCCTGAGCCAGCAAAGCCTTAGGAATCCAGGGTAGTCAATCAAAAAACCCAAATAAAGCTCAGAAAGATGAGAAGAAAAGAGGAAGGAAATCCACTAACAAGCTCATACAGGAAATAGGCAACTTCATGGTAAACTCGAGACAAATCCACTTGATCTCTGATAGCTTCCCTCCTCTCCCCACTCCCCCGTCATTATGAAGATCATCTCATGGAATATCAGAGGCCTCAATGGACGTAGCAAGCAAAAATTGCTACGGGATCTGATCTTGACAGAAAAACCAGTCATAGTAATGTTGCAGGAAACAAAATGCACTTCAGAAGACATTGACAGGCTACTTCCCTACTGCTGGAAGCAAGGGGTAGCGGCCTCAATTGATGCCATAGGCACTGTCGGGGGATTGGATATATTCTAGAACACCAATGCGGTGTTGCTGGAAAACTTCTTTACCACTAAATGGTCCATCACAACAGATTACAAGCTCATAGGTTCAAACAAGCCCGGACACCTGACCAATGTATACAGCCCAGCCAACCCAAGGGATAAGCAGGCCTTCCTCAGAAGCCTGAATTATATATCTACTCTAACACAGTATAACAGATGGACTGTTGGTGGAGATTTCAACATCATTATCGGCCTGGAGGAAAAAAAAGGAGGATCAAGACGACTGGAACGGGACTCCAGTGACTTCAATAGCCTCATTGACAATCTTCACCTTATTGACCTAGAGGCCATCAATGGTACTCACACTTGGACAAACATAAGGACTGGAATACACCAAATCTCTTGCAAATTAGACCGTTTCCTCATCTCTGACTCCCTTATGATGGAAGGTACGGCAATGGAAGCTACTATTCTGAACCTCTCTGGCTCAGATCACTGGCCCATACAGCTATGGATGGATGTCCTAGCCACACCTGGTAAGAAACCCTTCAGGTTTGAACAGTTTTGGCTTGACCATCCGGACTTCCAAGCAAACATCCAGGACTGGTGGAGGGTGGCAGAGGTCCCACGTGGATCCAAAATGTTCAGATTCTAGCAGAAATTAAAGAATCTCAAACATACTCTTAAACTCTGGAACAAGCACACCTTTGGTAATATCTTCGACTCCCAAAAAAAACTATTAGAACAAATGGGCGAGATCCAGCGTCAAATCAAACTACAAGGGTTAACAAGTGAGCTAAAAGCCCAGGAAATAAAAGTAAACCAATAGCTCGAAGCCAGGAAAAGACAAGAAGAAATCTTATGGAAGCAGAAATCGTGTATCCAATGGCTCAAGGAAGGGGAACGCAATACTAAATTCTTTCACAGAACAGTCCTCCAAAGGAGGCACTCCAATAAGATCATGTATCTTCTCTCAGATGGGGGGGAATCCATTCACTCCCATGGGAACATGGAGACAACCTTGATCGACTATTTTCAAAATCTCTTTACAGAACCCCTCCCGGATAGACATGAAGCCATCAATAAGGTTACGCGGCATGTGCCCTCTCTGGTTACCCAAGAGAAAAACTCAGCACTTCTCCAGCCCATCACAATCGAGGAAGTGGACGAAGCGCTTCAGAACACCCCTAAATGCAAGGCTCTGGGGCCCAATGGCTTCACCAGTGATTTTTTCCATTATTGTTGGCCAATGATCAGAATAGAGGTCTGGGAAATTCTGGAAGACTCCAGGGCCACTGGACAGGTCCTCCAGGCTCTCAATGCTACTTTCCTCACCTTAGTTCCCAAAGAGGGTCAGGCACATCATCCCAAGCAGTTCAGGCTTATAGCTCTGTGCAATTTCATCTACAAACTCCTCACAAAAGTGATAGCCCGGAGACTCAAGCCTATCTTGTCGTCAATCATATCCTTGGAACAATCAGGATACATTGAGGGCAGACAAATCCTGGATAGCGTCATCCTAGCCCATGAAGTGATTCACTCTCTGCAGAAGACCAAAACTCCAAGTATGCTCCTTAAATTAGACCTCTCTAAAGCCTTTGACAAGATAAGTTGGGAATATATGCGAGCAATGCTCTTAGCTTTTGGATTTGATTAGAGCTGGGTGAGCTAGATTATGAACCTAACCTCCTCGGCCTTCTTTTCTCTTCTCATTAGCGGTGTTCCCTTGCAACCCTTCTCCCCCTCAAGAGGAATTAGACAGGGAGATCCTCTCTCCCCTTTCCTCTTCATCATCCTGGCCGAAGGTCTTATTCACTCGATCCATGC
The DNA here is from genome assembly GCA_009831015.1 of Picea engelmannii. Classification (NCBI taxonomy): domain Eukaryota; kingdom Viridiplantae; phylum Streptophyta; class Pinopsida; order Pinales; family Pinaceae; genus Picea; species Picea engelmannii. Next base: position 639,362 of record ML776671.1, on the reverse strand, counting down.
AACAGTCGAAAACAACCTTCTGACAGGTCTACCCTTGCATGGCATCTCCCCCCCTATATCACACAGCCAATTTGTGGACGATACCCTCTTGATGGGCAGCCCGACTGTCCGTGAAGCCAACTCTCTCCTGGAGATCCTCCAAACCTTCTCAGACGCCTCAGTCCTGGACTGCAATAAGGAAAAATCCCAAATCTTCTTCTTCAATACGCCCCCTCCGATCCAGTGCCATATCTCTGCTATCTTAGGTTTCAACCGAAGCTCCCTTCTGTCCAAATACCTTGGCATTCCCTTAATTGATAATGCCCTCCGGAACTCCTCCTGGGAACACCTCTTATCTTCCTTTACCAAGAGGCTGTCCTCTTGGACCTACAGAGTCTTAAACCTCCCCAGTCGTCTTACTCTCCTCCGGGATATTCTTCAGGCCCTCCCGATTTATTCCTTTTTAGCGCTGGATGCCCCAAGGTTCGTCCTCACAACTATCAAAGGCTTACAGAGAAACTTCATTTGGAAAGGTCTCAACACAGGGAAAAAAATAGCGTTAGTCAACTGGGACAAACTCTGTCGACCAAAGGAGCAAGGAGGCTTGGGATTACGGGATCCCTTCATAATGAACAAGGTTCTCATTGCCAAAATATGGTGGCGTTGGTTAAAAAATCCCAAGGACCTCTGGGCCAGACTTTGGAGGAAGAAATACGCCCCAAATGTGGCCAAGAAGAACCTAATTCGGTGGAATGGGGACAACCCTGGCTCCCTAATTTGGACAGCGGCCAAGCAAAACAGACAGCTGGTGGCTCGGCATGCCTTCTGGGAAATCAGGAATGGGGAGATAGCTCTTTTCTGGAAATATTCCTGGGAACAATGGTCAGTTCTGGACACTGAGGACTGTGCTCGAGACATATGCACCCAAGCTATATGAGCAGGCCTGACAAGAGTAGTTGACTATTGGCAGGACACCCCCCCCGGAGGACACATGGTGCTGCTGGCACTTGGACAGGGAACGCATCAACCTGGAGGCACACGTGGACTTGGTACCCTGGCAAGAAGAGATGGCCAAATGGAAAATTCCCAAAATTGCGGGGGAGGATATCCTCCAGTGGGGTTACCAACCATAGGGCACCTTCAGCACGCAGGAATCCTACTTGGTCAAGACTCAAATAGGCCCCATCCCGAACACGATAGCTTGGCACAAAATCTGGAATCTTAAACACTGGCCAAAAATCAACCTCTTCCTTTGGCTCGTTTCCCACTCAAGCATCCTAACCTAGGATAATCTCTCGAAACAGGGTTTTGTGGGGCCCTCAATTTGCATACTCTGTGGAGAGGCAGAGGAAACCATGAACCATCTCCTCAACTCTTTCCCTTACACTGCTCAAATCTGGGATCAAGCAACGCTTATCATGTGCACCTCAGACCGCAACAGAGATAGCATCTTGGAGACCATAATGAACTGGAGGGGTCGGGCTTTCCAATCCCCCCTCCTCAATCGTATTTGGCAACTTCTTCCAGGCTTTATCCTTTGGAAAACCTGGAAAGAAAGAAATAGATGAATTTTCAGAGGCAGCTCACTCCCGTGGCAACACTGCTGGCATCAATGCCATTGTAATATCATGGAAACTATCCACATCCAGCGGTGGTCTGATGCAGACCTGACTGGTACACCCTCTGAACTCCCCATCTTTCAGCATTGGACACCACTTCCTTCTCTTCAGGCCCCCCCTCCTCTTGTCCCCCCCTGTCTAGAATCCCCTCTTTTTGGTCTCCTCCCCCAGAGGATTTCATCAAACTCAATTTTGACGGGGCCTCCAAAGGCAACCCAGACGCTGCAAGCTATGGGGTAGTCTTCCGCAATCATTATGGGCACATCCTTCTCATAAGCGCAGGCTCCCTCGGTCATTCTATGAACAATGCAGCAGAACTCTGGGGTCTTATCAAAGGACTGCAATTAGCCTTCAAAAATGGTTTCACCAAGCTAATCGTCGAGGGGGACTCTCAAATCATCATCAACCTGCTGCGTAGAATTTTAAATGGAGCGAATCCGGATAGACTAACGCCTAGCTGGAGAATTTCCCATGGGCTACATATCATCAAAGATTTATTGCAACCAAATCAGGCTATCATCCCTGCCCACATCAGAAGGAAGGCAAATCAAGTTGCGGATGATCTAGCTAATTTGGGTACCAATTGGAGTGGATCAAAACTTCTATGCAACTCAGCCCTGGATCCTGATCACCCTATTCTCCAACATTGTATCCGCAAAGATGGATTGGTGGACTCCCCCCCGGATGGGGTGATAGTGCGGCACATTTGGCAAGCAGTGGAGGCAGGCACCAGCCACCGAGGCATGGAGCCATGTGACGGGCTCGTGCCACCGCCCGCCACCCTCCTCCGGCATTAAATGGATCTTGCCTCAACATGAATGCGCATTTATGCAATCCTCATCTCCTTATGCGCATCCTCGCATGGTTTCGCCACAGATGAACATCCCCCATCTCTGCTCGAGTGTCAAAGGGCTCCTCCCTTCGCGGCCATGGTCTGATCTGGTTCGAATCCTCCGGCTCTTTGCAGGCCTTACTTGTCTTCGTGCCTTCCACTTTGGCCTAGTGCACCTTGCTTCTTTGGATAGCCACCAGCACCACCTCATTCCACACCCGAGGGAGAGGCTGAGGTGGGGCTCTCCATGGAAACCTCATCAGCCTTCACTCTCGCCTCCTGACTCACCCTCCATCTACTCCTCCCCTCCCCTCCAGCCTGAGCCCATCACTCCTCCCTCTCCAACTCCAATGGTCTCACAGCTGAACTCTTTGTAAATCATCCCTCGGATGCCGGGCTCTCCCTCGTGTCTCTGTATCACCTCCACTCTGACTGAGCTGGACCCTACACCAGTCTTTGATTTTCCAAGAAGCTCAGGCGGCACGCCCCCTCCTCTCCATAGGCCTGGGAACTATGAATACCAGCCATCTGACTCCTACAATGGGGTGCAGCTCAGAGAAAGCCTAGACATCATTTACGGACTGGTCTTTGAACTTCACCAGGGGGTGGAGGACCTCCATTTTTGCTTGCAGACCACAGACGACAAGATGACGACCCTTCTTCAGCTCCTCTCCTCCATGCGCGAGGCCTTCCCCTCAGACCCGGTCAGAGCGACTTCAGAGGAGGTGCCCCGAGCAGCAACCGATGGAGGAAACACCAAGGAACAACGCTCAGTAGAGATTGGACTGGAGAAAACTGGGTGTATGACAACGGAGGTGGACTCGGCAAGTCGACAGCTGCAGTATACAATGACAGATGCCGATAGAGCTGCGGGCAAGGTGACAGGCGAGGTGCTATGGGAGGATAAAGTGATGTATGTCGAGGAGGAACCTTGGATGGGGGACCTCCAAGCCACATGGCCAGACTATCTGCCAGGTGTTTAGGCTTATAGTTTTATTTGTAGTCATGATAGTTTCTTTCAGTTTTACCGGGGGACTAGTTTATTTAAAACTTTTCTTTCTTAGTTTATAGCACTACTTATGCTTAACTCATATGCTAGTTGGACTGGTTTCCCCTCTGTTGGGGCAGTCCAATAATTACAGTATGACTATTGGTGTATTATGGAATTCCACTATGGTTTTGGAAGGTTTTTAATATACAATACTTCTTACTTAAAAAAAAATAAAAAATAAAAAAAAATTAGAAAAAAATTGAAAATACATGAAAGACAAGCATTTAAAAAAATAATGTGGAAACATTGTGGATCGAAAAATTTAAAATATCAAAAAACCATCTAAAAAGGGAGGGGGGTGCTACCGGTAGCACCATTTTTAAAAATAGGGTAAAAAACTTGACCCCCCAAAAAACGAGAACTCTGTAGAGTTCTCATTAAGTTGGTAACTATGTTAATATGGATTATGTTATAATATAATTAATTAGCTTATAAGATATTCATTACAAAAATGGTACTTAAGTGAACCTCTTGAACTCCAAAAGGATGGTATCTATAGGGAATACTCCTCGATACCATATCCATCGGAGTTAAACAAAGAGTGATCCAGGATAAGGTGCGAGCGATGATGTTTGTAGGCCCGCATGGATTGAAGTTCCACCATGGTAGGCTAGGCTAGTGCCACGTCAGAGCCTGATTATCACCACATCAGATGGCATGGGGAATGAGGTGCCATGTGGAAGTAAGAGAGATGTTGCCTATGTAAACCCAATAACTTGGGAAGGTCACAACTTCCATTCTAGATCTCTGTTTTGATCGGAATTATTGTCGTTGGAAAGATCTTGACGAGCAAAAGGAGATGAAGATATGAAGAAAAGTAAGTGAAATATTCTAGAAAAAGAAAAAAATGCAATGCCCCATCTCTAAAATGGATAATTAGGGGTTAGGTGTGTGACATAGTGGTATCAAAGCAGGCAAAAACACTTGGTCTCCTTGAGCTCACGAAAAAGTCGAATAATTTTTTCTTAGAAAAATTTTAAGGGGGAGGGAACCCTACCCTACCCTATCTATTAGAGCATGATTCAAACATTAGACATGGATGGGTCGGAGAAAAATCATGAGACTATTTTACCAAGGCTAATATGAGCATGGTGAAAGTGTTTATTTCCGCAAGGAGATTATCTGCATAAGCTCCTTGAGGAGAAGGATTTCATATTGAAATTTTTTTGGGAATTTACTCAAACAAATTGAATCATCATGAATTGCAGTAGAAGAATCATATCATTTCTTTAGGGGAATGATAACCATTGATATAGAAGTGGGATTATGTTGATAGGTTCTAATAAAAATATTGGGATGTGAATGGCAGAAAACTTGTTATAGGGATGCTTGAGTCCAGGGAGGGAATGGACTGAACAAGTTTCAAGGATGCCTACAAATGTGGGCCTCTAGTAATTACAATTTCTTCTTAAATAAGAGATTATGCCTTGTGAGTATAATTCCCCATGTCTATAGGCCTTATGGAAATATGTGAGGTCAACTTACTTAACCTGTCATAACTGAAAACCTGTTATTGGGATATCCCCTTTTTGAAAAGTAGAAAGGAGTCCTATGGACTGAGAATACCCTCATGGAAGAAGTGAAGTGACATGAGCAAGTTCAAAATATCATGGATGTGCTAAGGGAGTGTATATCCCTATTAACTTAAGGGTGTGTCTATGCATGATAATGAAAGAGGCAAGCAAGTGAAATACGTCTGCACTGGATGCATGGGTAAAATTCTTGGTGCACGAGGATATGTTGGAATGAATATGGAAAAGATTGAGCATGCATATAGACTTACTATATTTTTTCATTGGATGTAAAATGTGGTGATTTAAAATATCATATGGTTAGTGATTATATATTTATAGCAGCATAAGTAAAATGTTGATGATATTGATTGTATATTACACTATGAGGATAAGGTAGAATGGTTAATGAAATGTTGATCCCAAATGTGGTAAAGGAAGTGTTGGGGCACTTCTAGATGACCAATGGGTCAGGTTGACATACAAAGGTGGATGGTAGCCATATAGGTATGGATTGGTATGCTCAAGTAGCAATGAGAGGGTATATAGAAAAGGTTTTCCTTGATAATAAGGTATGTTGACCAAGAATGGTTTGAGGCATGAAGAGAATCTAGATTGGTTGTCTTGTTTCCTTGGACATTGTTGAAATTGCCCAGACTGTACTTATAGGTTGTGGAATGATTTTATAACAATTGAGGCAAGAGTGTTTTATTGTTGGTTTTTGTCATGTAGAAAGGGAAACACAATGATGAATATGTCTACAAGACTTGCCACGTGAATCATTGGAAGATCTCAATAGAGAGGGAAACACAGTGTTGAGTATTTCTATAAGACTTATCATAAAGATGGATGTAAGATCTCTGGGAGGAAGGATATGGAAGTTAAAATTTCCACATGTGTGAATGATATGGAAAACTGTGTAAGCGGTGAACTTGCATGTTGAATATTTATCTATGTTTGTATATTCCTGAGTGCATGGATTGAATGCATTATAAGGTTTCCTGGTATGTTGATTGATATTAAGACCAAATAGATATGAATGAATGATATAAAATGTGAAAGTGATGCAAATGTATGATGTATGAGTATATGTATACTAAAGGCATGATGTGATTGCATGAATAAATGAAATGTAAGACAAGAATTTCACTTTCCAGGATAGAATAAATACCATGGATGCATGTATGACTCTATTTTGAAGAGTCGTGACTATTTTATTTTGAATAATAGCTTGAGGGGGATGTGTTCCATATCCTCGGGAAAATATAGTATAAATTGATGAAAGAATAAATGACAAGGGAAGCTTTGTTTTCATGATAAAAGGTAAAGTGATTATGCTTTTAAAGAGTGCATGTAAATAATTGTGAACAATCATGAACAAATTAATTTTCAATAAATACAGAAATGAAACTAAAAAGTGTTCCTGTGGTGGACACACATCGCATGCTAAAGAATGTGATTAAAGAATGGTGTGAATGCAAATTAATGGAATAAATGTGCATATGTGAATGCACAATCTAAATGCATAATAAAAATGCATGTTGATAAATATGTATGAAATATTGGGTAAGAATATGAAATGAAAAAGTTGATTCTAACTCGAGGTTTAGGTCATCTCAGATAGTGATGGATATGTAATAAAGAAGTTACATGCTGAAGAAGTCCCCTGTGGAGGAACTATGTAAAGAATCTGTCAGGAGAACAAAGTCACAACCTTAATGATTGTTGAGAATTGGGTAGTGGGCTACAAGCCTATCTATATAAGAATCATGTATTACATTATAAAACATAATGCATGAATGGAAGAATCACAAATGAGCGTTGACCATTTTGATGTCTAAATTGTAATGTGCAGAACGCACATGTTCATAATTCATCGTGAACAAAAATCTTGTTGTTGTAGCATGTTGATTTATCCGAGAAGGTTAAGGTGAACTTAACCAAGACTGATCAAGGAAAAGAGTAGGAATATTCCAGCATGGAGTAGATTGCAGAAGAAAAGAAGGAGAAAATGAGGATTACTTTTCTCACTCTAAAACTATGAATTTCTTAATAGAGTTGTAAGCCTTAAATAACAGTTGTGGAAACAAGTACAACTGGTGAAAGGAAAATGAACAAACAAGTATAAACTTGGTTAAATCCATGAATGAGTAAAGGAAGTGAGGCCTTGGGAATAGTTTAGTTAAACTAAAAATTATAGAACGTGTAGAAGAAGTTGGAAAGAGGGAAGAGTCCCTTAACTCATTTTCTTGTTGTTTATTGCGTTTCTCTAGGACGAGAAACTAATATGTTGATTGTTGTAGGATACCCAACAACTGAATTAGTTTCATGGTTGCACAAGTGAGCACCTTGAGGAGTAATGCGATGAAGCACATGTAGATATGCTACGAAATATCTGATAATTATTGCTGATTTAGATGCTATGTACGTGAATTTTGTTTAACGTGACAGCTAATATGATTGTGACTATGATAATGCATGCATGTGTAGAAAAACATTTGAGTTGTCGAGGAAGACAATGTACAACAATGAACAACCTCAAGCAGAGGGGATATACAATAAGGTTGTTGTTGAAATATTGATGAAGGGAATATAGGAGATTCTTATGAAACACCATTGATGAGATAAAATCAGAGAGGGTGTAGGTAGCCAGAACGAGTACACAAGTATTCATTCCTATGTGGCATAATGTATGAAGGGGTTGGGTAAAGATCCCTTCTAAAAACTATTCTGATTATAGTTATACACATATGATTTTGAGTGGTTGTTGTATTCCATTGATACCAAAGAGGGGTAAGATTCTGGAAATAATAATTTGAATAATAACGAGAGGAAATCTATGCCAGTGGAGGATGATTAAAATCCTTTCAAGAAAATCCATGAACAAAGTGTCATGAATACTTCGAACAATCGGGAATGATTGGGAACAAGGGTGCTCATAAATATCACATTGATTAATGCGTTGAAGAAATGAATGTTTTTATAACTGGGAAGATATAGGGCTACCACTATGGAAGAAGGATCTTCCAATAGTCTACCCGAGTTAAAGAATGATAAAGAGAGAAATTGGGTGGCCATAAATGTTGGCACCTTGGTTACCAATGACGAAAGAATGTTTGAATGCATTCATATGAAGATTTCAGTTTCATATATGTTGAATTGAGTTCATGATCAATTAAAGAAGGAAAGCAAGTCATATTGTGATAATAAATGTGTATAAAGGAACCATGTGGTAAGAGGTTGGTTGAGTTCCAACCCACCAAGGCATAGTTCCTAATATGAAAAGTAATAATCTGGAAATTAGTGCAAGGGTGCATTATGTGTGAACGTTGCCATGGACATTGGTACATTGATTACAATTATTTAATGTTTGATTACATTCAAAAATATTGGATTTTGAAATGATGCATGTGCAAGGAAGTATATTTCCTTTTTCTTTATATTGTTGAATAGATAAAAGTGATTTAAATGTTAGTATGCACAATTCTGAAATTTTTGTGAGTCATTGAAATTGTGCAATAAAAGTATAATGCGCATGAGAACTAACAATTGTTTGGCTATGTGAGTATTGAAATGAAAGGAAAAAAGGGTCTTGGATAGGGCAGTGTTGTAAGCCCATAAGGAAGACCGATTCCTGTTGAGACAAACTATTATGAGAAGGAAAATATCATACTTGTGAATCTGGTTCTATATGGAACAAATCTGAAAATAAAAATGTGGAATTAGAAATCAGTGGATGACAGATTTGAAATTTTTGATAAATTGATTATAGTATTTCATGGTTACTGTATGCATGTGATACAAATGAGATGAAATAACTGTCCTGGAGGGACATATGATTATTTTCAAACTGGAAATCATGGGAAAAGGCTATTGTTGTGACATGAGAACCATGTGATAATCCATGATCACCATAGAAGATGTTGTGTTGTCATAACACAGGCCGAAGGGATGCCTCAGAAGATCAAGTCATAGGGATGCCTTGACTGTAAGACTTGGTGAAGTCTCATAAACTCTTATTGTGCGAGAAATAATTGGCAAGGAAAGATGGATCACCCGAGGGACTGTATCACAGAGAAGGGGATGCCTGAGACTGGGCCTAGAAGGTGAGTTACTACAAGGAAGAGGAGAATCCAATAATTCTTGTAAAATATTGGTTGGGGTCATGCACACAATGGGTATGTCAAGGAAACAATGGGCCAAGTTAGTAAGAAAACCAATTGGATGTGGATCCATGAAATTGCACACATAAGTATTGTGTTTATATAAGTATTTCCTCTTGAGTTTTGAACAACAATAAAAAACAAATCATGAAATTTTGATTAATATGATTTCTCTTTGAAATTATTTTAGGCATGTGACAAAGGCCCAAAATCTGGGAAACGACCAGACCAAGAAAAAGGAAAACATTACTAAAGAAGCTAAAATATGGAAACATGGCTAGTGTTGTTTAGATGCAAAGAACACCGAGGAAAGTGCTCCTTTAAGGGGGAAGGGATTGTAACACCCCTTTTCCCTCCAACTTGTAAATATAATTATATTTTTCTAAAAAACTATGGACGGATCGGTTGTGTGTGGATCTAGGAAATGTTGAACCTTGCTAAGAAGGTAGTGTAAATATTTATGCTATTAATTTACAAAGTAAAATGTTGAAAAATTGTGAGGGGATTTCCTATATAGGTTATAATGCCATGAGAGGGAAACAATGAGGAAATTTCCCTTACCAATTTCGTATTCAAGGAAAAACTAGATTGCCCATTTTTCTAGAATTTCAGTTAATGAAGAAAAGTTGGTGGTTGAACTACCAACTTCCCACATTTATGAAAAATAATGTGTGTTGTACGAAAATTGCCTTTCCTCAAAAAAATGGGAAAAAAAGTACCCATCTAGAGGATTCTAGGTTGGCCCACGGATTGGGGGACTTGACCCACGAAATCTTGTTGTAGAAGACAAGAAATAGAGGAAAAACGTGAACAGAGAAGAAAGGATACACACAGTTGAGTCCAGGAAGGAAATATGAGTAGACATGAGTGTGGGAAACTCCTATGGTTCTGAGAAAATAGAGAGAAATGAAGAAATGTGTTTTTGGGTACATGAATTGTTGGAGAGTGTCTTCTAATTAAGCTGATAAACAAAGCTGCAGAGAATTTGTGTGATTGAGTGAGAAATCACAACATATTCCCTTGCTTGGTAGAAGACTGAATTGTCCAGTTTCTGTGGGAGAAGGATATTAACCTTCATCCCTTGATTTTTTCTGAGCAAAAGAAGAACTCTCTCTCATGGCATCATACTCTGGCTAGGGGCTGGCCAACTATGAAATACACCAAGAGTAGTTGTGCCTATGGTTGGGTGGAAATTAGCACACCCTTCAACAATTACAACTCTTTTCATCTTCTAGATAAGTATTTATTTTCCAAATATATACAATGTTAGGCTCAAAAGTAATATAGAATGTGTTTCAGAATAATGTAAATTCAACTCTCTATTGAAAATGGCCTGAGAAATTTAGGTAAAATTATGAGAATGTTTCAGTTGAATTACATCTTGACTTACATCCTCACTTATTGACTTCCTATGTTTTAAAAGAAGATTTTTGGCTGAGAATGTTGATGCTGATTTAGTTTTACAACCCATCTTCTGTTCTAGTGAGGACAATTAAGCAGTTAGAACCTCTACAGAAAATATGAAAAAGAAAGAGGAATTTTGCATTAAAAATGTTTATGATTTTAAGTTTTCCTTAAACTTGTATGCTAGAATATTTAAAGGATATCATAATTTTGTTTGGGCCTTAGGAAAATAGTTCAAACTCTAACAAGGGGTAAAGTATTTTAAAAGTTAGTATAAGGAAAGAGTGGAAAATACAAAACCCAATTTCCTAATGTGAAGTAAAATAAAATTTAGAATTAAAAACATTCTGAATAATTCAATTTCATTTGGATTTGCTAAGAAACAAGTATTACCAGGAATTACTCAGTGAATTAATGTCCAAAGGGGAAAGATATGGACTTAGTAAATACTCCTTGAAAATAACTTAAAGATGCATGTAAATAGGAGATTATTAATCCATGGTAAAACCCGTAGTTTTACCATGGAGAACTTCACCTCTAAGAAATGTATTATTATGGAAAAAGAATTCAAACAAATAAATATTTCCTGAATATATATATATATATATATATATATATATATATGTGTGTGTGTGTGTGTGTGTGTGTTTCTCGACAAATTTGAACGAATGGAAAGGATTGGTAAACTCTGGTAAAATACCAAAGTTACCATTTAAATACTTTAATATTTGAATAATAAGGATTGTTCCGTGCACATTCCTCCCAACACTCCTGTAAGAATTATGGCAACTCATCCTTTTCATTTATTTATTAAATGTGTGTGAAATAATACCTTCCCTTTTCTCTCAACGTATAAGTATTTATGTTTAGTTTATTATTAATTCATCGAAGCATAGAGAATGGAGCAAGTGCGAAGGCCATTGGAGTTTTAACATTAAAATACTATAATAGTTCGGCACAGATAGTTCGGAGTCGATCATTCAGAGTGAGGGGAAGGGAGAATTTGAACAAGGTATGAAGTCGTCGGAGTGATGGTATGGATGTTATAAAGTTTGAATATATTATAATATTAACCCTTTCCCTTTTCTGATTAGTTATCGAAGTCACAAGAAGGGCATACAAAAATTGACTCCGAAGAATTCAGATTGTGAAGGCATATATGTTATAAAGTTTAAATATATGATAATATTAAAACCCTACTCTCTTATGATTGGTGGTTGGAGTGTTGAGATGAACACACATGTTCCAAGATCGAATTGATATAATATTTAATACGTATAATAAATTGACGCACTTTTTTGAAACCCTTTATAAGTTGACTCTTTTTGGAGTTAACCTTGAAGAGTTTAGAGCATGACTCTGAAGGGTTCAAAGTACAACTCTAAAGAGCTTGGAGTCTGACTTCGAAGGCTTCTGAGTATGCCACCTTGATTATTATAATATTGAATAAAAAAATATGGCACATGAAGGGTTTTAGAATAAAATATAATATTAAATATATTTAGTTCTTTTTCTTTCCCAGAATATATATGTGTGTGTGTGTGAGTGAGTGTTTGAATATTAAGGTGTGAAGTCTTAAGCCAAGGTCTTTGACTTTTATGTTAATCAAGTATTTAAATGCCTAAGTACATTACAATCTAATTAATTATATTAAAACATAATATGGATTATGTTATAATATAATTAATTAGCTTATAAGATAATCATTACAAAAATGGTACTTAAGTGAATTGTTAGGCTAGGTAAAAATGTGTTTACGGGGGTAAACAAATAGTGAATACTATTTTTCCTCAATGAGGATTTAATAAATAAATACAGAGGAGTGGTATTTTAAGAAACTATAAATGAAGAATGCTAATTAGTTTATAGGAAATGGACAAATGTCAATCTTTGGCCGAGTGAGCCTATGCACCCTATGATGACATGGCAAGTTTTGATGGGTCCATGTGTCGAGTGGATACTGAGCCACATTTCACGTCAAGAGATAGAGTATTGATGTCATGGATGTCACGGTTTGCCAACAAGGTAACTAGGACGCCCTTTGGATGACAGATTCCCATTATTAACAGGTTTACAGGTTGAGTGGGGTCCAATTGGATAGGTGAACCTTAGGCACCATATGGATCTCATTCATCAGTAGAGAGACTATGAGTACATCAATATGATCCATCAAGGAGAAGGGATATTCCTCGATACCCTAAATTCAGAGCAGTGAGATTGCTCGAACCTCTCCAACTCTGAATGGATGGTATCGAGAGGGAATACTCCTCAATACCATATCCATCATAGGTAAATGAAGAGTGAGTCAGAAAATGTCCTAGAAATGATGGTTTTAGGCCTGCGTGGAATGAAGTTCCACTGTGGCATGCTAAGTTAGTGCCAAGTCGGGGCTAGGTTTTTGCCACGTCAAATGGCATGGGAAACAAGGTGTCACGTGGATTCCATGTGGAAATAAGAGAGATGTTTCCTATGTAAACTTGAGAACTTGGGAAGGTCACAACTTTCATTCCGGAGCTCTTTTTTGAGTGGAATTATTGTCATTGGAAAGCTCTTAACGAGCATAAGACAATGGAGTTGTGAAGAAGATAAAGTGAAATAATCTAGAAAAACCAAAATTTCAATGCCCCATCTCTAAAAGGGATACTTAGGGGTTGGGTGTGTGACATTGTACCTGACTAATTTCTCAATGTGTGACATGTATCTCTTTCTCTTACGTGCAATGTTTAATCATTTTGCACAGTATACTCAAAACAGACTCATCTTTCATCAATTCTAAACAACTTCTTAAAAATCTTTTCAAAGTACTTAATTTTTCAATTTTCTTCATTGAATGGTCGTAGACTAGAGGCATATCATAGATTGGTGGTTTATCATACAAAGGTGGTGTGGTTGAATTTGATTCTATCAATTCTTCTTCTATCACTTATTTCATTGCTTGTTGGTAGGTCTTTTTCTCTTTTCTAAGATCAAACAACGGAGTAGGATCCGTTGCTTTCCTTACCCACTGGTGGATTCTATTTCCTTTCTTTGTCGCATCAACTATGGTTCTCATCCCTCTGTGTGTAACTTTTTCTACCTTAGTTTGTTCGTCATGTTATTTGACTGCTATCATGTGTACATTTACTTTCCTATTTTCTTACCATTTTACAATCAACTATGGACAATATTATGTCGCATGGTCTAGTTCTCTTCAATATGTACATGTCATGTAGGGATTCAGACAGTCTCTAGCTAAGTGTCGAGGTTGATTAAAATTATAACATATAATAGATCCTCTTCCTCTACCAAATCCCCCTCTTCCATGACCTTTGAATCCTCCTTGGCCCCCTTGATTATAACCTCCTCTGGGAGTATTGTAATGTGAAACTCCTTCTTCTAATTCTTCCCTTGGACTCTATAAGCATCTGCAGTGCATTCTCTCATAAATTCAAATGTGTGACAATCCTTCTCGTCATGTCCTACTAACTTACAAAAGTTGCAAAATAGATTTCTCGTGGTGCTATAATATTTTTTCATCAATGGAAAGTTATGAGGATGGTGAACCATCATCTTAAATATCTCACACCATGTCCCTAAGGGATTTGGTGGTCCTATATTCAAATATTGCTTGAAATATGGACATTCATCCTTATGATTACCCTCGATTCTACAATTAGTGCACCACACATTTTTTCACTTTTCTTTCCCCTTAGCAATTTCTTGCAACTAGATGGTCAATGTTGCTAGTTGTGACTGGACTTGAGCCATCCCTACGCTACTTTCTCCTACAAGGGATGATTCAAATTTCATAGCAATTTCAAGATCTTTTGCCTGCGTCACAATCTTCTGTTACGTCAAATGGAAACATGTATGTGGTAACAAACCTGCAATAAACCACTCCCTATGTTGCTCATTTGGAATATGAAATGACAATCGATCCTTCAATATATTAAATATTTGATCAAAGTCCCAAACTAATTCATTTATTATCTTCTTAATCTCCTTCATCTCTGTAATGCACTACGACTCAGACTTAGGCTTCTGGAATTCTTTCAATAGCAATTGGTTTACCTATACCCATGTTCTAGTTTGTCTCGCTTGTGTAGTATTTTGATACTTCATGTACCATAATAGTACGCATTCTATGAAGGTCGTTTCCAACTACGCAGTATTCACATCATCATCCTAGACATTCTTCATAGCCCATATCATTTCACAAATAAAAATATGTTGTTCTGGATCCTTCAAACCAACCCCTTGAAATAGAGGCATTCTTAAGATGGGATCTATGTTGAGATTTTTCATCTTTGGGAAATCATTCTCCATAATAAAATACAAAGAAAACAATTGAATAAGAATCCATAAAGCACACAAAGAAAATAGAAGACAATGATATCAAGTCATCTCCATTGAAGCATTGAAGAAACACTTGTAGAAGCAACAAAAGAAATAAAATAAAGTTAAAAGACAAAAATGACAATTCGTCCTTGCCAGTAAAATAAGGTGACTTGACTAGTATAAATAAAGGTATATTCATTTCATTATTACACATGTCATCAACTCTCCTCTTCTAGTGCGTATTATCCAGTTTCCAGTTGTTAGTTGCATATTCCAGTTTCCAATTGTGCCAGTTGTGTGGTGCGTTCTCTTGGTCTAGTGTTGTTCCATACTTGAGGGATATTACTCACACTAGGGTGCAACTTTGTTATTGGATAAATTCGTAGGTGCGGACAGTAACCGATCTCCCTAGATCCACCTAGATCTAGAACAAAGCAAGACAGAACATGACTCTTTCCCTAGATTTTGACCATTGAATTAAATAGGAGGAAAGAACAAATAACATACCTTATTATCGCTTCCTATGGTATTTGTTTCTCCCACTTCGCTCCAGTTCTCTCGTGCAGTCAAGACCAAGACAACACAAACCAACCAAAGTGAAGAAAGCACAAACTATTCAACGGTCAATCTATGTATATGATCAAGGAATTATACAATAAAGTGGAAGTAGCTTTATGGGAAAGGGACATATTACTGTATCATATTAATGGAAAGTAAAGATTACAACCTGAGCCTTGATGTCTCAAACTTCCTTTTGATGATCCTTGGCTTCGACACACACACTTGCTCACTTGCATGAAGAAGATCAAAACCCTTATGATATCCTTGCTGGAGTCTCCTAGCCTACTGTTCTAGCTTCAATCCTTCACACAATTCCTTCACCAATTCTCCAATGAATCTTGCTTAACCTTTTCCATGAGAATTCCTTCAATATATAGGAGAGAATGAATTAGTTACTTGGATAAGAATGATCCCAAAATATCATGGAATCCAGTACTAGGATAACCATTCGAATGCCAACCCATCCTTCTAGAAGCATCGAGAATTCATCTTTTTCCTTTCTTTAGAAAGAGTTCTCACCCTAGCAGTTCAACATAGTGCGAACTTCTCGCACCTTGGCTTAAGGCAGCCTGCGATAATCATGCATTCTCGCAGGAAAATATACTAGCATCCTACGAACAGTCTCTAAAAATGAGTTTTTTGGAAGAGATGAAAATAAATTTTTCTCAGGAGAAAGTTCTTATGAAGAGCCTAAGTACACCATCATCAATACATCATCATGATGACCAAAATCATGGGTAACAAAATTCCCCCCAAAGTATGAGGTTGGAACCAGTGACAGCCGATAGACTTTGTAAGTTGCATGTGTGTGTCGGGAACCAGGAGCACACCTAATC
>ML776671.1:589827-613678 GCA_009831015.1 Picea engelmannii | reverse complement strand
AATTTTATGATTACACAGTGTTATTAAGAGCTGTTGTTTACTCAAAGGTAACGGAAATGAAACTTATGTTGTATGACTCTGACCCAACAATGCAAGGATGAGAATGAAATATATCACTTTTCGTTCAATGAATCCTATGTATGAGACAGAAATTTTTCCAAATCAACCTTGAACTACAATGCAAAATTTCCTTTGAAATGCAAATACAAACAATCACTTATCAAATGACAACTCTCTATTGTGTCTTTTTCAAATACTTCAACAATCTCAATAATTTGATTTTCAATGTTTTCTAAAACGAAAAGAATTTTTTGAAAGAAAAAACTTTTTGTTCACTTTTCAAAAAGGACCCACACTATGACATCGAGAGTACAGAAAATCAAAAACCAAATGAATAAGCAAATAACCCAATCCACTCTTTCAATGAAAGAAAAAATAAAGAGCAAACCAATTTAGTCTTTTCAAATGCAAAATAAAATGATCTTTCATACCAATAAGCAAATGAGAAAAACCAAGCACTCAACTTTCAACCAATCACTGGTTCTTAACTAATCAAACACACTCAGATTTTGAAGTCAGAGAGAATGGTTTTGCCAAGAAAAGTCAAGAAACGAAAGTCAAGACACAAATGACAAGAAAAGCCTTTAAATCCTAAGACTGTTCAAGCATGCAAACGAAAACAAGAAAGATATCAATCAAAGGTCCAAGAAACTTTTATGAGGCAATCAAACTGATCTGGGCAGTTAAAAATGCCAAAACTCAAATCCAAAGTTTTGAAAAATTGAGTTCGCAGGCAAGCAATATTACACAGTGCGAGAATCACTGATTATCGCAGGTGACCCTTGAGTAGGGTGCGAGAACCTCGCACTAAAACCTAAAGGTAGAGTGCGAACTCTACCTATCCTCGCAGGTTGCAATGAAGTACAGTGCAAGAATGCCTGAACATAGTCAAAATTTTGAAAAATGAAGCAAATTTGAAAAAGGCCTCTGGACCCAGAGGGTCTATCAGGATATCCTGAAGACTCAGAGATTGATAGGACAGGAGAAAAGTAAAACCAGAGCAAATGGCCACAAAAAAATACCAAAAGCCACAAAGAAAATGGGATTTCTCCCCAGTGGAGTTGCCAATTTTTTTTATTGGATAAATCCATAGGTGCGGACACTAACTGATCTCCCTAGATCCACCTGGATCTAGAACAAAGCAAGATAGAACATGACTCTTTCCCTAGATTTTGACCATTGAATTAAATAGGAGGCAAGAACAAATAACATACCTTATTATCGCTTCATATGGTCTTTGTTGCTCCCGCTTCGCTCCAGTGCTCTCGTGCAGTCACGACCAAGACAACACAAACCAACCAAAGTGAAGAAAGCACAAACTATTCAACAGTCAATCTATGTATATGATCAAGGAATTATACAATAAAGTGGAAATAGCTTTATGGGAAAGGGACATATTACTGTATCATATTAATGGAAAGTAAAGATTACAATCTGAGCCTTGATGTCGCAAACTTCCTTTCGATGATCCTTGGCTCTGACACACACACTTGCTCACTTGCATGAAGAAGATCAAAACCCTTATGATATCCTTGCTGGAGTCTCCTAACCTTCTGTTCTAGATTCAATCCTTCACAAAATTCCTTCACCAATTCTCTAATGAATCTTGTTTAACCTTTTCCATGAGAATTCCTTCAATATATAGGAGAGAATGAATTAGTTACTTGGATAAGAATGATCCCAAAATATTAGGGAATCTAGTACTAGGATAACCATTCGAATGCCAACCCATCCTTCTAGAAGATTCCCTTCTAGAAGCATCGAGAATTCATCTTTTTCCTTGCTTTAGAAAGAGTTCGCACCCTAGCAATTCAACACAGTGCAAACTTCTCGCACCCTGGCTTAAGGAAGCCTGTGAGAATCATGCATTCTCGCAGGCAAATATACTAGCAGCCTGCGAACAGTCTTTAAAAATGAGTTTTTTGGAAGAGATGAAAATAACTTTTTCTCAGGAGAAAGTTCTTATGAAGAGCCTGAGTACACCATCATCAATACATCATCATGATGACCAAAATCATGGGTAACAAACTTTCTATGTGCTTTGAACTCTTCATTTTTTTGGTGATGTATTCATGAACTTGGATTAAATTTATTCTAGAGAAAAGTTGTTGGGTTTTTCTCTCGAGTTCAGGTTTTCCCTAGATAAATATTATGCTTATTGTGCATGGCTATTTCTCCGTGATTTTGTTATTTCCACTGCAGTTTTATTTCAATTGAATTTTTTAGTGTGTAATTAATCTATGATAACAGTGGCATTAAAATCTGTTTGAAAATCATAAGGCATAAATTATCAGATCTAGAAATTAGAAAAATTGACAATGTACTCCCACCATCGTATTCTACATGGTATTCCTTCTTAGTGATGTTATCTAATGTTGTGTTACTATACTACTTCCACTCTTTTGATTCTCTTGACTCCTATTCTTACTTCCCTTACTAACTACAATTGACAAATTTTCTTCCGATCTTGGAGACTCACAAGGGGTCATGGGTTCGACGCAGAGTCTGGCCTGAGTGGGATCTTCTTCTACCAGAATGAGTTGATCTTCTATGTGCAGTATGATCTAGAGTATTACATCAATTTCCCTTTCTTCAAAATCATTGTGCTACTCTTCTCTCTCAGCCACAATCCTCTTCCTACTATAACAAAATATCGTTCCACAACACAATACCCCACTCTCTTCTTTTGTCACATCTTCTTCTTCTCTCGGAATCATCAAATCATCTGTCCCTCTTTCATTCTCCCCTATGACACTCAGACCATTCCCTAGTCATCCCCCCAGTCCCCCTTATGCATGAAGGAACTTAGAAATCATATTCTATCTCCATACATCCTTTATCGCACAACAACATATTAATCCAAGTGGACAAGGACTTTAAGTATCTTTTGCATGGTCCCTTAAAGAATTTTCTTTCAGCAACACTATACAACTGAGTACAATCTATAAAAAATTCAGTAACATATCCTCCCAATATAATACTCAACCAGTAATCTACTACACATGATACACGGTTATTTATAGCATTTAGTTCTTATATCATCTCAAGAGTCTAGTTTCTCAGAACAATAGTATGATATCTCTTGTTCTATTCAAAAAATCTCTCTATCCACTCACTACTAAATTTGAACATTTTTGCGACGAAGTAGCGACGAAGTTTCGTCGGAATAGGGTTGTTGTTGCGACCAAGATGATTTTTTTTTTCGTCGGAATCAATTCGTTAGTCTAGCGATCGGGAAAAGAAGCCTATTCATAATAGGGAAAATTTACCATTCATTGGTCCATCGACCAAGATTAGTCAGTCTAGCGACCAACTTTAGTCGCAAGCCTTGCTAGCATCTCTAAGGAAAACATAATCTTGGTCACGCTAGCGACCATAATTAGTCAATCTAGTGACGAATGTTAGTTAGTCTAATGACTAATATTAATCGCAAGAGAGACCAAGACAAACATGGAAAACTTAGTCAATAAACCACGGTAGAATGACGAAGATTAGTCGCTAGACCGACCAACCCTAAAGAAAAAAATGTCAAATTTTGCAACCAAATGGATATACAAGAGACGAACCTATTCGTCGCTAGAGCAACTAATGTTGGGTTTTTTTTTTTTTTTAAATATGCCATTCACACAGGAATAAGCCCAGACTAGCAAGCTACAAAAGCATACTTTCATTATGTACTTGGGAGCTGGTACTGGAGTCAACACCATAATGGTACTCAATACCAGTGCTCCAATTTACCTTTTCATTTCTATATGTAAGAACCATTGTGATGAGTCTCAATCCATGCTAGGGGATTTAACACCGAGCCTCAAATTGTGGAAGGTGAATCTAGAGCATTGGGTGGAGGAGCTTTCACAACAGTAGACCTCCCTTACGGAGTAGTTGGGAACTATTAAATCAAAGGAATTCTTGTTAGATGTGGAAAATCAATGCCTAAGAGAAAAATCCAGGGAATAAGAAGCTGAAATTTAGAAGCTACAATGACATGTAAAGAAGATGGAGCATGAGCAGTCACCCGGGTTGGCATTCTATAGGCACAAGTAGATTTAGAAGTATTCAATGGGTTCGCTCCCAATAAAAAATATGTCACTCAATGAGGACCAAAAAATGGAGCATCCACATTTTCAATAGTCTTAGAGGTCAAATACTACCTATCCACCAACTGCTGGAAGCGT
Source organism: Picea engelmannii (assembly GCA_009831015.1). NCBI lineage: Eukaryota > Viridiplantae > Streptophyta > Pinopsida > Pinales > Pinaceae > Picea > Picea engelmannii. The sequence goes on along the minus strand of ML776671.1, from coordinate 609,443 downwards.
TGAAACTAGAGTGCAAGGCCGTGTAAATTTTCATGTTTTTCTATAAATGATTTGTAGGGTAAAATTGTTTTGTTAGTAGGCCTTGATAGTCCTTCTATTGAAGGTTAGTATCATTAATTTCAATACTAACTCTAAGGAGACTGGAATGTTCACATTCTACCAAAATTTACAAACAGTGAAGAAGGAAACCATAATATAGGAAAAACAAAAATTACAATACATCTCAAAAGGAGATTGCGAAGATAAAGGAAGACTTTCAGACTTGTTTAGTAGAAATCCCTATGGCCTCTTCTCTAAAGAAGAAAAAGAACAATTAAAAAATCTTGCAAGAAAGAAAGATGAAACTTTTTTAATGGGAGGAGGAAAATGGAGGTTAAGGAGCAGAGCAATATGACTATATAAAGGTGATTAACACACATTCTTTCAAAATCATTCTGAAGGAAAACAATACAAAAATATAATTTGGAAAATTCCCAAGCCAAATGGAAGAAATAACCTCAAAGTTATGTGAACATGCAGATATGAGATTAGTTCTTTCAGTAACCTATTTTAAGCTCCATAAAGGGACAACATATATGAAATTATGAAACTTGGTGAATTCTTTCTAAGGTGATTTATTAGTAGTGGTGGTCGAATCCAGGACATATGGATAGTTGTGAAGAGCAATGGGTGAAACATTTATAGCACTAATACCTAAAAAGAATAATCCATCGACTCTCAGTCTCACTATGTCCATGTACATGCTTATTTCCAATTGAAATAATAACAACAAGACTTAAAATTATTTTATCTAGAGCTATATTAGTGGAGAAATTGTAATTTCTAGAGGAAAGAAAAACGCATGATGTCGGGGTAGCAAAAGAAGTCTTGTATTGTATTGACATAAAAAAGACAATTGTAATTAAGATTGGTCAGCCGAAATTCTTATGGCAGAGTAAGCTGGTTGTATTTAAGGCTTATATTGAATTACACAGGATTTAACTATCCATTCAAGAACTATATTGAAGGGTGCCTACCCTTCTCATCCTTTGCTGTTTTAATTAACAGATTGTTTGTCCTTAATCCACATCCTTTATGTCGACAATATCCACCTCTTTAGTGTTGGTTCACTTAGAGAGGCAGAATCTTTGAAGAAATTTTTTATTCTTTATTGTAGAGCCACTGGAATGGAACTAAATTTGATCAAGTCCTATATCTCATTCAGTTGCAATAGTGAAATATCAAGTAGAAGAATAAAATAGTCTCTTCCACAAATGAGGTATATTTAAACAAGGGTTTCACAACCTAGGATTTGTACTAAATGAAAACTCCTATTGTTTTAGGGATTATATGTGGATGCATGAAAAAGAGGATAAAAAAAAACCAAGTTAGTGTACTCAATGGCTATAAAGGGGAGGGAGATTAACCGTAATAAAATCATAGTTTGAAGCCACTCTTGTCTATTGACATTCTTGTGTATATCCCTAAAGGGATTTTGGAGAAAAACAAAAAAGGTTGTTTAGTTTTCTTTAGAAAGTCTCAAATGACAAAGGCATTCCATTTGAAACTGGAAAAAACTTACCAAGATAAAACCATTGGGAGAATGGGGTCTAAAATCCATCCAATTTTATGGGAAAGCACTGGCAGGAATGAAGTTGTAGAGGTAAATAAAAGGAACTGGTTTTAGGAAAAAAGAAATTAAAGAGAAATGCATTGAGCCACGAATCACAATGTTCTCCAAAGAATCTCTCCTTCCAGTTGATAGAACCAAAACAAACTAATTGTGAGTAACAATTTCCACTAACAATACTGAAGTTGTGATTGCATAGCTAATGCAATGAACAAGATACTTGCAACATAACAAATACTAAACTATGATAACAATCACCACATAGAAGATTAAACTGACAACTTCAAACTTTATAAATAACATGCACTGATTAATTACATTCATTCATACTAATAATGTACTCCAAAGCATATTAATAAAAATGTGTATATTCCAGCCGCAAACAAAGCAACAATTCAAGTTTTCAGAAGCTCAAAGTGAAATTATGTCATTTAAAAAAAAACAACAGTAGTGTTTCCAATACCCATGCCAGTTATAGTCGAAATATTGGGCATCAAGAATATAACTATCAGTTTTTCAATGAGTCTATTGCCCTAGAATTTATCAATATCAATATATATCCTGAAGACAATACTCAAGTAGTAGATAGTAAAAAGGCTATTCATGTAATGTCCCAGAGACAAGCACACAATTGGCTCATGAAATCAATATGGCAATGTAATCAAGTATCAATAGAAGGCCAATGTCTCAGAGGGGTTATGGACTCAAGTACAAGATATCCAATTATGATGAGATGACCTCAGGATAGGATATCCTGAGGTCTATCTAACTATTCAGATAATCCAATGATAACTCTTTCATGTAAACTCATCTAAAAGATATTCAATGAATGATTCAAGGAAATGTATGTGACAACAAGATATTCACTTAAGTGTGAAAATGCCACATGTGTTTGTGTTTGTATACAATGCCTAGAGGATGATGCTTTCAATCTCAAGAATAATGCAATTATTCAAATTATTAAGATCAATCAATGACTAAATTTTAATGATATACACAATTGCCTAATAGAGCACAATAATTTTCTTTGAAGTATCTACGACTTTGATAAAACTAATCTCAAGACATCAATATTTCAATGCCACAAACCATTTCATATGTTTCAATCCAATAATCCAATAGTATCCTTTTCAGTTCATTACATATCAGAACTTGGGACTGTCTATTTGAATTCAATTCAATATGTATTAGTCCTACTTGTCCTAAATATGAAAATGCAAATGATATGTAACCCCTCCAAATGCACACAAGCTAAGATTTTTAATGTTGCTTATGTATGCAGATTGTAGGTTATGTTCCCCATGAATTATCTCTGTCAAAAACAAATTAAATGTGGCTAGGAATGACTATGTTCACACAGTCATAATTGAAGTTTTTACTATGATTTTGGGTGGAGAGTTTGGGAGGTGGTTTAGGTAGAGTGACTATGAGGTATGTGAGTTTGTTTTTAGGGGTGTGTCAAAGTGGAATAGGGTCTTAAATTAAGACTTTAGGACAGTCAGTAGTAAGGGTTTCTATAGGTAGTCGTGGGGTGTCTAAATGTTTAGGAGATAAGGTTAATGACCTTGTTTTAGGGAGATAATGGCCCAGACATGAAAGGGGAGATATCCTAGGGTGAGCTAGTATGAAAATAGGTCAACGTTAGGTAGTTTGGGGCTGCAAAAATAGCTTAGGATAGTCAAATGGCAGACAGTCCTAAGGATGGATGTGAGTTTTTAGGATAGTAGGAGAGAGGCCTAGAGATCTTGATTTAGGAGTCTAATATTTTAGAGTGGTGGCTAGGTTAGGGTAGGTTTCTAATGAATATGGAAAACGAACTTCACAAAGAGTGGTGTCCAAATAAAATTCCTTGAAACACTTTTAATATTTACCATTCCAATAAAGTTGTGTTCAAACCAAGCATGTGTATTATTAATGTCAACACCACCTAAGTAGAAATTCTTGATCTTCTAAAAATGCTGACATATAAGAAGCTTATTATTAACTGGACCTAAGTAATGCCTCCCTTTAAATGAATATTATAAATAACTACAAAAAATTTTGATCCCCATTTTACTAAATGTATGGCATGTTTCTTTCCTTTGGGGAGATTCTCAAGGTGAAATGGATATTTTCTTTACAAATGAATGATTATGGATTTACTGGAAATATTTTTCTTGATCCTTTTTTATGTTAGGATACCTGACTTCTGAGTTTTTCCTTTTATGAATGAAAGTACCCAATTATAGGGAAATGTAAGAATACCAAGATATGATAATTTTATCAATGTTCACTAATAACCTCAAAGGTAGGTCAATGGGACTCAAAAGTAAAATTGAGTAGTGACCCATTGTGGGATCATAGTAGCATCTCCTAGAAGATGAATTATAAAACAAAATAAGTTAAACTACTGAAAAAGAAAAATGACAAAATTGAAATTTCATATGTAACATGAAAAAGGGACGTGCATCCTCATTAGAATATGAATCCCTTGATGTCACTACAAAGATACTACTAAAAGTAGAGAAGGGAGAAGATGATTTCCCCAGTGAGTCACCAACCACAGATTAGTCAATTCATTGCCTGACAATGTCTTTAGGGGAGAGTCCATATTTGAGAGGACTTGACTATGTAACCATGGGTGAAATTAAAAATACCTACTGATTGAAGGTTGGTTTCATGAAGGTGGTTTGTAGTGGAAAATTAATTGTGATAAGAAAGAGATCTCCTCAAAATCCTAGTGGGTTAGGTCTGCTAGATGGAGGTTGAATAAAAGTGCATAGCCCATCCAATCTAGTATTTGGTGTGACCTAGGTCTATTCCTACCACTCATTTCCACCAACTATTTTGATCGAGAGAAGAAAGGAAGTGATTAGCTTAATATGATCCATCCTTAGAGGTCCATGTAAGATCTATCCCCTGTATCCCAACATTTTCATGATAAAATGAGTTAAGATTCTCTAGTATGGATACCAAAAGAAGGTAGAGAGAGAACTGAAAGAGTGTCAGTAGTAGAGGACATAAATGAAGTGTTGACACAAAGGGTGGATATCTTATATACACAAACAAAAGGAAACTAGGTCTTCTGTTTTAACATAATGGAGAAGGGACCACCAATGTTGAACACGACACACCCACCACTCAGAAAAACAAAGTGGAATAATTTTCACACTCAAAGATTGCAATTGTAGATATCCAATTCATGGATGCAACGATGAATCATCCTAAAAATATAATTGTATTTATACTTACCCTGAAATTACAACAAAAGTGGATAACATAGGTGATGACACCAAAGGTAGACATAGACAGTGAAATAATAAGTAAACAATATCACCTTGGAGAGAATTGGTTAAAAAAAGAACACATTCATCATATGGACAAGGGGTTCTAGTATTAAAAAGGGCATTCCAGCTTCCACTCACAGGGCATGTGGAATGGAATAGGAACCTTGATACTGGATTGTTTTAAATATCCTATTCATAGTCTGGACAAAGACAATACACACCTCATTACTAAAATCAATTGAATGATAATAATTTCTTCCCATTGCTACAATTAATCACCGCACAACACATAAATCTAAATTACGGCATCAACTAGGACTCAAATCCAAATTTAAGAAAAAGATCATTTCCTTATTTATGATAAATGATTATAAGTTGCACTTAACTATAGGGAACATAGTTACAATTGTGTGCTTGTCACAGGTTCAACTATATCATTAGCTCAAGGAAATATTTAATAAATAAGTGACCAAAAGAACAAACCCAAACAAACATGGTGAAAACAACAATTGCAGGGTATACTTATATGGAACTTAGTATCTAAATCTAGTTAGAAGGAACATGATCCAAGTTATTGGCTTTAGTCAGTTAATGCCCTAGATGAAAAATACAGAGTTATTTTGGAGACAACCAAACACAGTTATAATGGTATGTTGTTCTAGACATTGCAATAAATCAAATGATATATTAATCTCCCCAAAAATTTCAAGAATGGGGGACTGTGTCAGAGTGAATCTATATCTAGCATTAAAATGGTGGGACTGTCTTTGTAATGGTTATGTCAGTTCTAAATTGAGTGCCAAGGTAGTAGCTTTAGTAGATTTAGGGAGCTATAGGGATTAGGTCTAGATGTCTTGTGTTAGGACACTAAGAGTATATGATTGCTAGGCTTAGAATGTAGGTTAGTTTTAGGGTAGGTCGAGGTATGTAGGGGTAGCCTAGGTTAGGTTAGGAGGTTCGAACCTCCTAGGAGGAGCAAGAAGCATATGAAGATGATGATGAACCTCAGGGTCACCGCATTCAGTGTGTACTATATTGATTTAGGCTAGCAACAGTGTTGGCTAGAGATACATACCTTGGGCATTATGCCCACTGCCATGCATCCTTAACACTCATGGAGTTAGCATAACTTTGTCTTATTAAATTAAAATTTCCTAAAAAAAATCATTGATCTCCACATTCATTACGAAATATCATGATAGTCATAAATCAACCAAAAATCACCTTAAACCAATCCTTAACAAGATCCATACCTTTGAGTGATGGGGTTCCTCCAATGTTTCTCCTCTCCATCCTTTGATTCATCACATGACTTAATTATCTTTCAGAATAGTAATTAAATATGTAACAACCTCTACAAATTAATGACTAAAGATGAATACCTGAATGATATTCTCTTCGTTTCGAGAATAAATTATTCTCTACTAAACAAGACCAACCACGTGAAGGAGGAAGCTCTTTTGGCCCCTCCCTCCCTCTCACATCACTCTCATTTCCCCATACCCAATCTATCTAGATTTTACAACTATAATTATAAATGACAGTAACATTAAATGTAAGGAAAAAACATTCATCGCCATGTGCTAAAACAAAAAACATGAAAGAAAATAACATTCATGACATGTAGGAAAATAAAATACATTACATTGGACCAGAAATATATTGGATTTATATTAATTTAATAAAATTTCTAATCATTTGTTTTTCTTCTTCTTCTTCTTCTTATTGGTCTCCATGAAAGCACAAATTAAGTCATCATCATAATTTAACTGATCCCCCACAGTTATTGGGCCTTCTTGAAGTGTTGCATCATCAATACTCAACACCTCACGCCATGATGAGCTTCTAGTATTTTGGCATGGAGGTTGAGGATGCACATGGGCATCCACTACCGCAACAACAACAAAAATTCAAGTGATATTGTTATTCACTGTTCCTAGAGAAATTTAATTAATACATATTTAATTACAATGTTGTATACCTGGATTAGTCAGTGCAATAGAAATAGTAGTTGGTGGCCGCATTGTTGTTTCTGCTCTTGTTCATCTCCACTCTCGTTCGACATCTATACTCTCTTCCATATGAAACAATATAATTATTTAGTACAGAATATACCCTAAATATTAATACTCATTGAAAAATGGAAAAACATTAAAAATGCACGCATACCACTATGTAATGGTCCTTTGGCAACAACGCTTGAATCAATATGAGGGTCGGTATGTGGTTCATTGGGTACATCAGGAGCATTGGCAACATTGTTACTCTCGTGCGAATGTGGAAAAGACACACATTATTTACATTTTAAATGAATAAAAAATATATTTTACATTACAAGTAATCAATGAGTAAAAACTAATTGACAAGTCTTTAATTTCATTTTATTTACCATGCCCTCCAAAGAGACACATAGCGATTTCCCCAATATTCTTCATCTTGCCACCACACCATCAAAACCCTACGTGAACCTGACCTTTAGATCTTCTTCTGTGGCTTCATCATTGAACAAATCCCCCTGCATTGAGAAATATCAAAATTATTAGTCACTAGCTGGAATGAATTACATATTTTGTGACAATGATAAAAAAAAAGTAAAATGTTTAGGCACTTACAACTCGTGCCTTCAATCTCTCGTAACCACCTTGTCCTAGTTTATGTTGACTGTGTTTGTCTTGTCTTGCCTTTGTTGCCTTGGAAGTGTCTTGGAGTCTACGCAATATTTTGAAACATGTTAGATATTGATTGTTTTCCTCGTAAAGTAAACAAAAGACCATCATAGTAAATTGAAAATACCTCTTACCTTCCAGGGCCAAGTGGTTTCTTCCCTTGTGCTTTCATCGCTAATTCTCTTGCATCGAGAATAATTTATTTCCACTCCCTCTCGGGAACAACCAAAGGGTGTTCTCACTTGGGTTCCTGTACTAATTTATTCCTATATGCCCCTCTAACATGTTTCAAATGCTTGCCGATCCTTTTTAGGACTTCCATCTTATTGAACGAGTCACCAAACTCACCAACCAGTCTAGAGATAAGAAGGCTTTTCAGTTTGGAATTTTGTCGATTCCATCGTAGTCGAATGGTCGGCCCAAAAATTTCTAATGCATAGTCATGCAAACTATTGTAGAACACATTGTTTCATGTAAAACATCATCATCATTAGTAATTTAAATATCACTGATATGTGATTGTTTAAACAATTATATAACAGAAATCTCGATAAAGACATATATTAAATATCTCGTAGTTGTACTATTTTTAGAGGAACCATGTCCTGGTCGACCAAAAATGATACCACTATTGTTTATGTGCTTTGGATACGTGTAGCACCAGGGTAAAAATCAACAGAAGAGTGATTAGTTCCATGATCATGTACACCACCTGCACGATCTGGCGTGTGTTGTGGAGGCATGGCATCACCCCTAGAAGGTATAGAATCAGTCTCAGACAACACACTTGGGGTAGAAAATATCCTTGTGGCTACGTGGCCATGCGGGTTCGTTGTTGCAGTCCTACTATTTCTACCAGGACCTTCCCCTTCCCCTCTCATCAATCTCACAAAATTCTACAATGCGAAATATTTGTTAATTGCATATATCAAATTACAAAATTTAAAACCAAAAATTGATATTGTTAGATGACATGAATTACCGCATGATTTTCTATCTTAATGCGTAATTCAACTATCCTTAGGAAATCCTCATCTGTTTTCATCCCAGCAGCGACCAAATCCCAGAATTCCCTATTGGCCTTTCTTAGTGACAATTCTATTGTCTGCAAGGGGTCTCTAGAATCAAATATCTCTTCCTCGCTTATATATTCATCGTTTTCGGTTGATGCGGTTCTAAGAACGGCGCCTTTGCCTCGATCAACGTCTTTTCCATGCTTAGGGCCTTTGCCCTAATCACTACTCTGGCAGAATTTCAAGAAGAATGTTAGTACGTGCAAGAAATATTGAAAAAACAATATATGAAATAATGGAATATTGGCAAATATTATCAAATGAAACATTCACACATACAAATTAGCAAATATTTGGAAATGAAACATCATGCAAAAATTAGCAAATGGAACATTCAGAAATAAAATAAAATTTCGTCACAAATGAAACATTCACAAATTAAGTAATCCCTTTTTAAGTTTGGGTATAATGGATTTTGTACCATAGAAAAAGAAGACATTCCTGGATCGACTCAATTCAGATTGTAATCGACCAAGAACTCTTCACCTTTTGTTATTGTTTTCACTGCACATACAAATATCCTATTACCTTCACGCTCCTCAAAAATGCAATTGGGTTCCTTTCTTGTCGTCCCAGGCCTTGTAATATTTATAAGACATGCAATATTCCTCGATGCCTTTGTCTTTCCATCAATATACATAGTTTCTCCTTTATTTTTATTATTGTCTTTCAGTTGTATATAATTTGTGGTGAGTGCGTATCCCCGCATACTAGGCATATATTGGACTAGCCTCAACCATAATCCATAAGTGTAACATTGTCCAACATACTCAAACAATTCAAACAATCCACCATATTTTACCTTTATGCCGTCCATGGAGAATAAACCAAGGCCATGGATGGATGACGGAGCAATGCGATATATCCTCTTATTAACACAGAAGTCGGTGTCCAACTCTAGTAGTTCCTTGGGTACCCACTATTTCAATAGGTGTTTGTACCTCAATGGAACCTCGATGTCACCTATGCTCCCATCGTCATAATATCATGATCCTCCTTCAGCAAGAAATAATTTCATGCGCCTACCAAACTTTCTTCTGACCTTTTCACCTCTAGTTAATTTCACATTGTTACATGTGTTGGATATGTTTTCCCTTGTCCCTCTCGAAATTTCATCGCTAGAGCTGGATGATAGGTCTGATAGATACATATTTGGTTGTACCTACACTCCATTGAGGGATAAGGAAACGTTATGCCAACGATATTCATATTATAGTATAGCTAAAGATAAACATTGAAAAGATAACTTGACATGTAATACTTTTGCATCTAGGGTTGGAGCCCAACCTTTAAGAAAACACAAATTATTTCTTCACTCAGTATTTTGGGTAGGTGTTGGGCCAAGAGAACAAAATATATTAAATGTTGCAGAAAATAATCATGTTGAGTGGGAATTGAGCCAAAATAATTAAATGAATGCTTCGAAGATTTGTTGGGGTGGAAGGAAGATCTCAAAATAACCCAACGCTATACATCAAATGAATTTGGGTGGGAGGGTAGTCTCTAATGAACTAGATCAATGTTGATGTTGAATATGATTGTTTTGGTTGGGCGTTGAGATAAAGAGAACCAAAACTACTACCAAGAGTAGCTAAGGTAGAGGAGTAGACCTCAAGTAACCCGAGCTATATGAATTGAGTTTGTTCATAAGTATAAAGTTTCATTATCCAATATTATGTGTACTAGAAAAGTGTAGGTAAATATTTGGATGATTCGTTGCTGTGGAAACTACTCATGGAGAGAATGACACCATGTCCCAAATTGCATATGTGCAATTTTATCTTGTTTTGTCTCTAACAACTACATCAGAAGAGACATCTATAAAACATATATACATATATATGAGTTATGCAGTTGCTGAGTTAGATTGCTAGAATAGGTTGTTGGATGAGGAAGAACAAAACCAAACCAATGCCTAGAGATAGGTGTCCAAAGTAGATATATTTGTGTGCATAGGACATGCATCAGTTGTAATGCACCCAACATAGTACCAGTTGAAATTGTATTCTTTCCCATGATCGAGAAGTGCACAACTGATATAAAAAAGTGGTAATTATATCTTGTCAAATGCCAAAGTGGTAATTTCAAATAACATAGGGATTATAAATTCATAATATAGGAAAGATTTCTTATGTACAAAATATGGTTGTTGTTGTCTTACCATAGAGATATGTGAGTTGAGAGAGAAATGTCATGGATAAGAGACATGAGAATGGAGCTCATGAAAACTGGTGCGTAAAAGTAAAATAATCAACTAGAGTGAGGGTGTAGGAAAAGTGTGTTGATCCACCTACATGAGTTGTCTTGAATAAAGCCATGTGAAAATTCTACATAATGAACCTCCTTTATTGTTGGTTTAACAATAAATGTGAAACCAAATCATTGTATCAACATGACATTATATCAGTTTGTGGAGCGTAATTGTTCTAGGGAATAGGTGTCAACAACATGGCTCCACTCTCATTTTCCCTTTATATTAACCCCTCCAACCCCCTACCCCTTAGGGTACTCCTTGTACCACCATATATTCCACTAGCTCTTAGTCGCTCTAAGGGATTTATCTGTTAGCATTTTTGGAAGGGAATCCATCTTAAGAAAGAATTAGAGCGACTAATATATGGGGGTTTAGGTCCAACAATGTAGATGACATACCTACCTCGCGGAATATCCATGTGTGCTTCATGAGTTTATATGTATTCACTAAGAGGGTTACCCATAGAGCATGGTGCAACATCATATAAATCTCGTTAACGAGATCTTGATAAAATATTATAACACTCTCCAATGAAACTTTTCAACCAACAGATAATGTATGTAGGTCTTGAGAAACTATTATAACACTCTCCAATGAAACTTTTCAGCCAGCAGATGATGTATGTAAATATTCATGTGACATAATTGAGCATCAAACCCTTGAGAGAGACAAGACATTTCCGAAAATAAATACGATGAATAAATGTTGGAGACCTAAAACTTGTAGACTTAAGTTTTCCTTCATTTGATCCCCCAAAATTGGTGAGCACGGATTCTTCATATACTATTGCACTCCATATGTAGGCCAAAAAAACTTGTATCCTTCAACCACTACAATTGTTTGTTCTAGCGTAGGATTTGATTGGTAGGATTCAAATTTGCTAGGTAATATCAAGTATCCTTCCATTCCTAACTCGTGGGATGGAAAATTTACCCAATCCTAACTCATGGGATGGAAAATATCCCCTTAACTGTTGTTGTCATTTCTCTAAGAAGGTGAGAGGGAAAGTAGAAATGCATGAAGATAAGAAGTAATTCATTTTTTTAGGGGAGAGATGTTCTGCGTGAAATTTCTAGCCACTGTCGACCTTCATTTGTTTTCAAATCGCTATGGAAGCAATCTCTATGATTGGGAGGTAAATGAGCATGGGGATATACCAATAGGACTCATACTCAATGATTCGCTTTGGAAGGGGCAGGAAAAAATTGGAATAACATACTCAACGATTCTATTTGGAAGAAAAGGAAGTAAAAAAAAAATATAGAAAACAAATACAGAGCCAACACAACACTAAATCACTATCCCGCGAGGTGTGAGATCAATAGCTGAATATGGAGGCAAATTACATTTGGGGGTTTAGGGTTTAGAGACTATTTTTGCAGCACCATTTTTGGGACATTGTGGGTTTCCTTCATACCTTCAAAAATCGTGGGGTCAACAACATACAGGTCTGTGTATCCATAAACATTGCTTAGAAAGGAGGGTTGAATACCATGGTTTTTTCTTTGCGCCTCTCCCTCCTTCTCTGTGCTCCTCTCCCTCCTCCGTGCGCCTCTCCCTCCTTCTCCCGTTATCCTCTCCCTCCTTATCCTCCTCTCCCTCCTTCTCCCCTGCTACCCTCTACTCTATGTGTGTGCATGCCTCCTTCTCTCCTACTACTCTCCACTCTGTGTGCATGCGTGAAGCTATTCGCACCAGTTCAAAAATATGAGCGTGATAGTCATGTAGTGATAGTGTAGTTTGATTTTGGTTTGGAGTTTTTTTTTATGTTGTTTTGTTTTGTTTTGTTTTATTATTATTATTTATATATAATATAATTTATAAATTATATATTTTAATTTATATCATTTATAAATTATATATATATAATAATAATAATAATAATAATAACAACATATGCATAACAAAAAATCAAAGAAAAAAAACATAAGAGAAATACCTTCACACTAACATTTGTCCTTCACCTTGTGAAAAAATTGGTTAATTCCAAATCTAGAGTCAAGAGCAAACTTGCACACACATTAAACAAATAAAAGATTTCTCATTCCACTTTAAATTTCTAGATAAACAAGGTAAATTGAAATACACATGAAACTCTAAATAAATCTTCAAGTTAATCAAGCTCCTACCAATTCTAATATTTATGCATGGAAATACATTGTCAAGTACACAAGAATTGGGGCACAAGGGGGAAAGGGGGGAAGAATATAGATCTATATTATAATATTGACAAGGTAATAACAAGTGTAAAAATTACATTCTTTAAATTGTGAACATATGATGTGATGTCAAACACTTAGGATACTTAATTGATCAGGTGTCATTCATCTATACCCACTGTCACATGTGATGGAACCTACCACTGATGATGCCCCAAGTTACTACAAATGTCTCTAAATCCACTTCCCAAAATAATGAGTTGAATTTTATAGGAAGATATTCTCTAAAAGGAAGGCATTGAGGTATCTATCATCAATTGGTGCGAAATAAGATTAGGAACGTGAATTGAGGTATTGGACAATAACTTTGAGAGAACAAACCACTAAGTACAACTTGGCACTGGGAAGGTTGATATGGATGGTAAAGATATTTGAGAAATGTCCAACGCAAGCTTAAAACTTCCCTTTAACATAAGCATGACCTAATGATGACCTGGGAAACAATTGACACCAAAAGGGACCGATTATATACACCAATAATTCAAGAGACATTGAAGGGTGTTCCATAAAGACTAGAATAATAACCAATCATAGAAGTGAAAACTCAAAATCATGGTACATCTCCCATGACAATACTAAAACCCAATTGAATAAAAATAGATTATTTTTTCAAGGGAAACAAAACTTACATATGCCACCTAATTACTAAATCATAGAGATATAAATTACACCACCCCCTGCTTTTCTTTTTTATGTCTTTTGATTTTTTTGTCTTTTTCATATTACATAAAGATTTAAAAAGAATAAAAAATGCTAGAATATAGTGAAGGAGATGAGTGTCATTAGACATGAAACTACATTCCAAGAGAACATAAAAAACCTATGCAAAGAAAGAATAAAAGGTGTCAGGAAATTTATGTACACTCATCATCATGTCTCCTCTAGGGATATGGGGTCAAAACTATAGAAAAAAATGGATGCAAATGACAACTAAAAAAAGTGAATGAAATGTTGGTGAGCATAAAGAAGAAAATTTCAATGGATCATTCACCATAAGTGCACAAATTACAATAAGAAATGTATGTGAAAATCAATAAGATAATAAGATCCCATAGGGAAATAACTAAAAAATATATGAGAAGGAAGCATACGATTTTGAACTGAAAGTCATGGTGGGGCTAATGGGGCTCTTGGGAATAAAATAAAGGGTTAGCATGGGCACCAAATGGAAAAAAGAGGTGTTAACTAGACCAACACATGACAGGTAGGCACTAAATGACGGTTGTAAGCAAGGACTTCTCACCTAATGAGCATATGGTTAACAAAGCGAGGAATTTCGACACATAGAAAAGGTAACTTATATCACCTGCAAGCTTGTTTTCCCATGACCAGGCCCACATCAAGTGAAGGAAGAAAAATAATAAGGTACATTTTTTTTCCCATTCCATGTCAACAACAACACATCCATTCACTGGGAACAAATCGATTACTCCACTAAATTAGGGTTTATGGTTTACATGATGAATTGATGATGGAAGAAAGTGGGTTTGTGAGTCAAATTTGAGTCCAAAAACCCTCCCATATCGTTAAGGCATGCTAGTAGTCTATCCATGTCAAATTTCAATTCATTCAGAAATAATTTGAAAAAATTTCAACGTTGGCCCCATTCACAGGTCATTGTTGCCCGCGTCTAGTCCTAGTACAATTTCCTTGTAAAATTTGTATAAGATATTTGGAGAATGATAATTTTGAAGGTGCTAGGCCTATTCCTACACACCATGGCAAGATCACCTCTCATTGGAAATCTATGTATTGATCCCTTTTAGTTTTGGGTTGTTAGTTTTTCCAATTGCACGCACCTTTCAATCTAGTCAAAGTTCAATTAACGTCTCTTGTTATTGTAGGGTTATAAAGCCTCATGATCCCAATGACCACATGCCTCCAACCTTATGATATAATGATAGTTGCATGAAAACTATCATGAAGGGTGACGACTAAGACTAGGGGCAACTTTCGATGACTCCACTAAATTAGGGTTTATGGTTCTAAGGATTATGTTCACTTGATTACACTTTTTTCTTATGTTTCCAAAAGATACTTGTAGTTGGAAATGATAGGAAGAGAATTTATTAGCCTCCTAATGTTGTTTGGGCTCAGACTTTCTTTCCATACTTGGTATTTTGTGTATTATGTTACATGTGCAGGTGCAAAGACTTGGAGCTTGGAGCAGGTGCCATGAGCAGCTTGAAGCTAATGGGGCTCTTGGGAATAAAAGAAAGGGTCAGTAGGGGCACCAAATGGAAAAAAGAGGTTTTAACTAGACCAACCCATGAAAGGTAGGCACTAAATGACTGTTGTAAGCAATGACTTCTCACCTAATGAGCATATGGTTAATAAAGAGAGGAATTTCGACACATAGAAAAGGTAACTTAGATCACCTGCAAGCTTTTTTTCCCATGACCAGGCCCACATCAAGTGAAGGAAGAAAATTAATAAGGTACATGTGTTGTCCCATTCCATGTCAACAACAACACATCCATTCACTGGGAACAAATCAATTACTCCACTAAATTATGGTTTATGGTTTACATGATGAATTTATGATGGAAGAAAGTGGGTGTGTGAGTCAAATTTGAGTCCAGAAACCCTCCTATATCGTTAAAGAATGTGAATAGTCTATCCATGTCAAATTTAAATGCATTCAGAAACAGTTTGAAAAAATTTCAATATTGGCCCCATTCACGGGTCATTGTTGCTCGTGTCTAGTCCTAGTACAATTTCCTTGTAAAATTTGTATATGATATTTGGAGAATGATAATTTTGAAGGTTCTAGGACTATTCCTACACACCACAGCGAGATCACCTCTCATTGGCAGTCTGTGTATTGATCCCTTTTAGTTTTGGGTTGTTAGTTTTTCCAATTGCATGCACCTTTCAATCTAGTCAAAGTTCAATTAATGTCTCTTGTTACTGTAGGGTTATAAATCCTCATGATCCCAGTGACCACATGCCTCCAACCTTCTGATATAATGATCGTTACGTGACAACTATCATGAAGGGTGATGACTAAGACTAGGGGCAACTTTTGATGACTCCACTAAATTAGGGTTTATGGTTCTAAGTTATGTTCACTTGATTTCACTTTTTTCTTATGTTTCCAAGCGATACTTGTAGTTGGAAATGATAGGAAGAGAATTTATTAGCCTCCTAATGTTGGTTGGGCTTGTACTTGCTTTCCATACTTGGTATTCTGTGTATTATGTTACATGTGCAGGTGCAAAGACTTGGATCTTAGAGCAGGTGCCATGAGCATCTTGGAGCTAATGGGGCTCATGGGAATAAAAGAAAGGGTCAGCATGGGCACCAAATGGAAAAAATAGGTGTTAACTAGACCAACCCATGACAAGTAGGCACTAAATGACTTTTGTAAGAAAGGACTTCTCGCCTAATGAGCATATGGTTAACAAAGCGAGGAATTTTGACACATAGAAAAGGTAACTTAGATCACCTGCAAGATTGTTTTCCCATGACCATGCCCACATCAAGTGAAGCAATAAAATTAAGAAGGTACATGTGTTGTCCCATTCCATGTCAACAACAACGCATCCATTCACTGGGAACAAATCAATTACTCCACTAAATTAGGGTTTATGGTTTACATGATGAATTGATGATGGAAGAAAGTGGTCGTGTGAGTTAAATTTGAGTCCAAAAACCCTACCATATTGTTAAGGCATGCAGATATTCTATCCATGTCAAATTTCAATGCATTCAGAAACAGTTTGAAAAAGTTTCAACGTTGGCCCCATTCATAGGTCATTGTTGCCCGTGTCTAGTCCTAGTACAATTTCCTTGTAAAATTTGTATAAGATATTTGGAGAATGATAATTTTGAAGATGACAAGCCTATTCCTACACACCATGGTGAGATCACCTCTCATTGACAGTCCATGTATTGATCCCTTTTAGTTTTGAGTTGTTAATTTTTCCAATTGCACGCACCTTTCAATCTAGTCAAAGTTCAATTAATGTCTCTTGTTACTGTAGGGTTATAAATCCCCATGATCCCAATGACAACATGCCTCCAACCTTCTGATATAATTATCCTTGCGTGACAACTACCATGAAGGGTGATGACTAAGACTAGGGGCAACTTTCGATGACTCCAGTAAATTAGGGTTTATGGTTCTAAGGATTATGTTCACTTGATTTCACTTTTTTCTTATGTTTCCAAGAGATACTTGTAGTTGGAAATGATAGGAAGAGAAGTTATTATCCTTCTGATGTTGGTTGGTCTCAGACTTGATTTCCATACTTGGTATTCTGTGTATTATGTTACATGTGCAGGTGCAAAGACTTGGAGCTTGGAGCATGTGCCATGAGCAGCTTGGAGAAGGTGCCATGCTATAAACCTCATTTTTCATGAGCTTCTATTGGTTTCAAGAATAGTTCATTCTCTACTAAACAGGGGAAACCACGTGAAGGTGGAAGCTCTAATTATGCCCCCCCCACCCCCCTCACATCACTCTCAATTTCCCCATACCCAATTTGAAATAATAAAGAACATGTAAAATACTATATTATACAAAATAAAAACATATAAAGATCATCGTATAAAACACATACCTCTATATATCATTCATCTTCTTCTTCATCAAACTCAACATCGTCAATATCATCTTCATCATGAACATTGTCATTTCCCCAATACCCAATCTATCTAGATTCAACAACTATAATTAAAAACAACACTAAGATTACATGAAAGAAAAAAAGCATAAGAGATCTATAGTACAAATCACTCACCACATGTAGGAATATCATTGATCTTCTTCTTCATCCAACTCATCATATTTTGTATCATCATATCGTATTTCAGAATCATCGTCGAATGGATTGGCCATATCAACATCATCATCAGTATTGTCATAATTTTCGATAATATCATCATCAGATATAGCGTCATTGAGAACATTATCATCTACATCATATGGTCAATCAACTTCTTCAACTTCATCATCTGACGATACACGGTCTACCTCCTCATGTTCCTCTATATCACCTTCTAGTTCTTGAATATCATCTTCTTCTGGTACATTATAATTTATAGGCCTTCCTCTTGGATCATATCTAACAACAAACGACCAACCTGGTTTACCGAGAACCTCACAATAGAATACCTGCTCACATTGGCTGGGAAGAACATAACTTTCTAGACTCGGCTCAAATATCCTTATATTAACCATGGTAAAACCATTGTCATGCTGAATAACAGTTCTTTCAGGATCACGTTCATTTATCCGTAAATGATACCATTTGACCTCAAACAGAATTATCTTGAAGGATTTGAAGTCACACTTGATTATATCATCCAAATATCCATAATATATATTTTATGTTAGTCTTGGATGTTTGTCACTTTTAGAAGAAACATTAGTGACTTGAAACATTGTAGTTATCCCTGAATCTGCGGTTTTCTTCATGTCATCCACCCTTTTGACGTGAAATTTTCAACCATTATACCACATAGCTTTGTGGTGCTTCAACTGCAATATTCCCGACAAGTAAAAAATAAATTAATAATTAATAAACGTATTTAAACTTATTAAATATTAAAAAATAATACATTAACATTTTGTATAATAACAGAAAGTGCGAGTAAAATTTTATATGCTTATCTGTTTATCTTTTAAACCATATGCTAAATCAATCTCCCTCTATGTAAGATTGTGATATTCATTATGAGGAGCTCTTTTAATTAATGTAGCCACCCCTTCCCATGATAACCTACCATCATGTTGTTCACACTTTTCTTTCCATAGCTTCATCCAATCATGATTGTTAGCAATGTATAAATGTAGTGCATCCCACACTCGACTAGCTGCAATAAAAAAAATATAAATTAGTAAGAATAATGAACAATAATAATTGATGGAGATATAATATAAATTGAATAAATAAAATATAGATAAAAATTAAATAATATAATACCTTTCACTTTCCTCATTTTACCATTCCCGACCAAGACCTCTACTTCAGATATTTTGATGTTATTGACACCCCAAATGCAATGCATATTAATTTTTCTCCCTAAATCAGGAAGATAATCGCTAATATACACTAACATTTGATATACCATATATCCCTCCACCATAGAACCCTCGGGACTGTTGATTAAGGTTGGTTGTCATTGATGTCAACCCTTGAAGAAAGACCCATAGCACAAAGGTTTGGGTAATGGACCCAATAGTGCTTGATGTAAATATGACTCATTATTGTTTTTTCATGGTTGATAAGAAGTAAATATGGATGAACTCCAAAGTGTTCCCCTTATGGTGAAAGCCCTCACTGGAAGACGCTTTGTGGAGTAAGAGAACCCATGCTTAATTGTGGAATAATGAGATGAAGGAAAGTGAATTTGTCAAGGAAACTATCCTAGCTGGATATTTATTTTCATGTCATTTCCGATGGTATGTGGAATGTCACATAATTCCTCACGGTTAGAGAGTTATGGCCATGAGAAGTTGGAGACCCCAGGTTTGGGTAATGGACCCAAGTTTGTTTGATGGGTAACAGTATGAGTTATGATA
>ML776671.1:565102-580410 GCA_009831015.1 Picea engelmannii | reverse complement strand
AAGACATATAAGAAAAAGCATTCTGTGGTTTTCTCCCGATTTGGGTTTCCACGTAAAACACTGGTGTACTGTGCATGTGTGTGATTGTTTATTTATTACTGCTCATTATTGGATAATAATTCTACATTGATATAACATTTGAAAAAAAATTATTATAATTACGTTATTACTGATTCACCCACCCTCTCAGTAATCTAACAGGGATGTGATCTTTGTCTAACTAAAGCCTTCAATGGCTTCAAGTGTCTCTCCACCACCCACATTGACCTTGTGTGTACAGGTCCACACAATTTAATCTCCTCGACTTGGTGTATGAGGTAGTGTTCTTGCACATTGAAAAATGTTGGAGGTAGATACTTTTTCATTGCACACATTAAACGAGTAATTTCTCTCTTCCAATATTTTATATCTTCCTTATGGATTTCTTTAGATGACAACCACCTACAAATGTTATGAGAACAAAATAGGTTTCAATAAAGACAATATTGTATACATGAATATTACAAGTAAAACACATGTCATCAAAATCTTCTAAAACATTTTTATTACATATAAATAATAATATGTAATTCATTTGTCGTTATTTACCTCATGTATTTTCCAAGGTCATATATAACTTTTTTTACGTTGTTGTCAAAGCCGTCGGGCAAAGATAGAGGTAGCACATACTATAACAAAACAATGGCACATTAATAAATTTATGATTTCATATTAACAATATATTTACAAAATTTAAAAATATTACATCGATTCTTACCAATACATAAGAAATATATGAAAGAAATTACCTTGATGAAGGTATGTCAGTCATGAGTTTTTAACCCGCCAAATTCACCTTTCTTTGTTAATATATTCTTGATGTTTGAAGCAAATCCTATTGGAAATATAATTTTTCGAATGATCTCTTTTACAACATTGCTTTCATCTTCTTTAAATAACCATTGGAGACTAATTTGATCGACTCCATTAGTCCTATTTAAATCAATAATATTTAGCATTGCATGATTGGCTTCTTGAATGTCACTACAAATTTTATAATTTTTTTCTTTGTCATGCCTTCCATCTAATATTCTCCACAACATTTATGTTACATTCTTCCTGATATGCATTGTCTCGAACAAATGAGTTGTTTCTAGTTGCTCATAGTAGGGCAACCTACTGAATTGTTTGGTGAAACTTTTCATTCCTCGTGGAAGAAGATCAATTCCTTGACGACCAAATATATGTATAATGTTACATAAATGAAATTAACACAACAATTTTTAGATTATACACAGTAGACATGAGAATTAAACACAATTAAAAAATGTAATATATTGCATACGATGATGAAGATTGACTTACATTGATGATTTGATCTGTTATATTCCAACTTACATAGGTGTGGTTCCATTCTTTGTGGTTTTATCCCACTCTCCTCTTTCCCATTGAAACTATGTTTATTGGTATTTCAATACCTATGGTTCTTAGGGATAAAGTGCCTATATTCATCAAACACCTCCTTTCCTAAACTTCTTGAATGACGAGATATCATCCTAGGACCACAAACTGGACATGCAAATTTACCCTTTGTTTGAAGACCTAGAAGATACACATCAATGGCATCATTAGTTATATAGCAAGAAATTATTTAAAAAAAAAACATTATAATATCATCAACATCTAGCTTATTTAAGTGCAATAGTGTGTTACATACCACAAAAATGTGTTAGTCCCGGTGCATCGTGAATTGTCCATGTAAGAATCCCATGGAATTTAAATCCTCTTTGACCTATTGGTCTAGAGATGTCATCCCATAACTTTAACAACTCATCGACAAGAGGTTCAATATATACATTCATATCTTTCACTTGGTACTTACCTAAATGGTTAAAAAATACACATAATTACTACACCTTGTATACATATATGAAATTGTGCAATGAACAAGACAAATGAAATGTTAAACATTAAAAAAACAATATCGTTATAAAAATATACCTAGAACAATCATTGCCAACATTGTGTGTTGATGCAAGATGATGTTGGTGAAACTATATGATAGAGCTAACTTTAACTAGCTGTCACTAATTTTGGAGATTTCCATTTAAAAGATAGCGGGATTCTTTACTTAGTGAAATAGTCACTTTACGGACTTAATCCCTCATCGAAAATTACTTTACACTAAAGGTTAAACACCATATGACCTCATAACATGCCCAAGTGCTTATTGGAAAACCAACTCGCACGTATCTTTGTACCCACCTTCATTCTTCGATTCCACTCATTGCTTGACACTTGGTGCCATCGGAATTCACTGGTTTCCCATGTTGGTTGAATTCTCCATATAGCGATGAGATCTCGACCATCTATTCACCCTTACTCTTTCCTCTGTTAAGATCTTGACCATTGGTTCAAAACCCTCTTGGATATACGCTCTGTTCCTATGCAGGTCAGGATTCTATATGTTTTTGGAAGGTATGGAGAATCTATTCGACTGTAAAATCCATGAAACCATACAGTAGCTACGGAATCACCAAATCTCTTCCCTGTATACTGAAATGTAAATTTGTATCACGTTTTACAATGAATTACAATACGCAGTAGACAGAAAATTCAAAACATAAGGATTTCTCCCATAAAAAAAAACACAGAATCTTCACATAGAGGAAGGAATTCTTTTATTGATTTCTTTTGAATCTCTCCTTTCTCCTCTTGAAAACCATCCTCCATCTACTATTGAACTTTCCCTTATTTATCAAATTTAACAAACCCTTATTAGATTTAGGGATTTTTCTAATTTTAGAAAAACGGACTCCTATTATTGTTCAACAACTAAACCAGATGTCTCAGTCTCCTCGCAGGGAGTTGTTGATAGTCATCTATTTCTATTCTAACTCTAAAATCAACAACAAGGCTAGTTGCCTGGAATTTTAAAATAAAATAAATACATATTTCTGACAAATTGCTTCCTCTGATCATGAAGATCACCCTTAGTCACAACATGTGATCAACTTATCACATTGTTGACTTAATGCTCCTGCATCAGACTCTTCAGGTGAGAAAAATTCATGAACTCCTGTTCATGAATTCTTCCACAGTGCTGCCACTTTTCTGTATGACTGCATCAGTCACCCATGTAGCATCTTCAATTGGTTGATTCTTCCACTTGATCAAGTACTCATAGTACTCATGTCCTCTGGTTTTCTCCAGTACTCTAGTGTCCAAGATCCTCTCCATTTCCAGCTTATACACAACAGGAATATGTTTCTGCCATGCTAGCTTATGTTCAGTATCCAATTCATTGGTTGATGAAGTTCCAGTTTCATCTTCCTGATAAGGATATAAGTCTGCAACATTAAATATAGGTGAAATACCCATATCATCTGGTAGTTTAATCTCATAAGCATTTGCTGAGAATTTTCTCAAGATTCTACAAGGCCCAATCTTCTTAAGTTTTAGTTTATTATAGGTACCCTTAGGGAACCTTTATTTCTTCATATATGCTAATACCAAGTCACCTTCTTCAAAATTCACCTCTTTCCTCTTTAGATCTGCTTTCTACTTATACTTGGAAGTATTCCTTTGCAGTTGTTCTTTGACCTGTTCATGAAACATATGCATGTCTGAAGCAAAATTCTCTACATTTGCACTCCTTTTCTCCATCATTCCCAAATCTCTAAGTTCCATTACTCCTCTAGGATTTGTCCCATAAAACAAATTTAAAAGGACTCAAACATGTGCTTCTATTTGGTGAATCATTGTATGCAAACTCAGCCTGTGGCAAAGCTAAATCCCACTGATTAGGATGTTCACTAACCAAACTTCTCAAAATATTACCCAAGCTTATGTTTGTAACTTTAGTTTGACCATCAGTTTGAGGATGGTAAGTTGAGCTAAAATTAAGGTCTGTTCCCAATTTCTTCCATAAAGTCCTCCATAAATTTCCAACAAATTTAGTATCTCTATCAGAAACTATACTCATGGGAAGACCATGAAGTCTTACTATTTCCTTGAAAAACAGGTTTGCAATAAGAGTGGCATCACTAGTTTTTGAACATGGAACAAAGTGTGCCATCTTAGAAAATCTATCCACCACAACAAATATAGAATCATTACCTCTTTGTGTTCTGGGTAATCCTAGAACAAAATCCATACTTACAAAATCCCAAGGCTTCTTTGGAATAGGTAATGGCTGATACAATCCAGTATTTTGTTGTCCCCCTTTTTCATGCTGACAGATTTGACATTTGCCAACAAACTTGTGTACATCTGCTCTCATTCCTAGCCAATAATAAAAATTACTAAATTGGGAATAAGTTTTATCATTTCCAAAATGCCCAGCAAGTACTCCACTATGCTTCTCCTTCAATAAATTCTCCCTCATTGAGAATTTAGGAATACACAATTTATTCCCTTTAAACAACAATCCTTCTTACAACATGAAATCCATCCATGGACTTTTATCTCTGAATACTTGATTCTGATAGGCTTCATAGGCTTCTTTGAAATCAGTATCTTTTGCATACACATCCTTCAAATGTTCTAATCCAAATACATTCACTTGGAATTCCTGCAAAAATAGACACCTTATGCTCAAAGCATATGCAACTTTGTTAGAACTTCCACTGAAATGCTTTAAAACAAAAGTAAAATTTTGCATAAACTCAACCCACTTAGCATGTTTCTGATTCAACTTTTCCTTCTTAGTTATAAATTGCAAAGCATGATTGTCAGAATATAAAATAAATTCTGCAGGCATAAGGTAATGCCTCCATTTCTTCAGAGCTTGAATCATTGCATAAAATTCTTTATCATAAGTAGATTACTTCTGCTTGGCTTCATTCAGTTTCTCGCTAAAATATGCAACTGGTTTATCATCTTGACTCAACACTCCTCCAATGGCATATCCACTAGCATCACACTTAACAGAAAATGTTTTTTCTAAAATCTGGGAGAGCTAAAACAAGCTTCTCAGTGATCTTTTCTTTCAACAACTTAAAGCCTTTCTCTGTTGCAACAGTCCATTTGAATGGTTGTTTCTCTTTCTTCACTGTGTCCAGGATTGGAGCACATATTCCACTGAAATTTCTAATGAATTTCCTGTAAAAACTTGCCAACCCATGAAAAATTCTTACCTCAAATATGTGTCCTGGAGATGGACATTCTGTAATTGCTTTTATCTTCTCAGGGTCCATTTTCAATCCCTCTTATGAAATTACAAATCCTAAGTAAATCAGTTCTTCT
The DNA here is from genome assembly GCA_009831015.1 of Picea engelmannii. NCBI lineage: Eukaryota > Viridiplantae > Streptophyta > Pinopsida > Pinales > Pinaceae > Picea > Picea engelmannii. The sequence continues at coordinate 575,184 of ML776671.1, read as the reverse complement.
TTCATAAAGAAACACTTCTTCAGATTTATTAGGATTTTTTCATTATGCAATTTCTTCATAACCAAATTCAAATGTTTGATATGCTCTTCTCTTGTCTTACTGAAAACAAGAATATCATCCAAATATACTATGACAAACTTTCCAATAAATTCCTTAAGTACTTCATTCATCAATCTCATAAAAGTACTAGGTGCATTAGTCAAACCAAAAGGCATAACTAACCATTCATATAACCCAGTATTTGTTTTGAAATATGTCTTCCACTCATCACCTTCCCTCATTCTTATCTGATGATATCCACTTTTCAAATTTATCTTAGAGAAATAGTTTGAACCACTCAAGCAATCCATTAAATCATCCATCCTAGGTAAAGGAAATCTATACCTGATAGTGATCTTGTTTATGGCTCTGGAATATGTACACATCCTCCATTCTCCTCCTTTCTTTGGAATCAACACTGTAGGTACAGCACAAGGACTTAAAATCTCTTTGACCAATCCTTTATCCTATAATTCCAGCACTTGTCTGTTGATCTCTGCATTTTCTGCTAGAGTCGTCCTGTAAGCTGCTTTGTTTGGCAAACTAGCTCCAGGAATCAAATCTATGTGATGAATAATACTTCTTATAGGTTGTAATTCATCTGGTAAATCATCCACAACTATATCCACATACTCATCTAATAATTTCTGAACTTCAACAGGTAATTCATCCATTCTAGTGTTGGTTATAATAGTCCTAGGTTTACCAACAATAGCAAAACTTACCTCATCTGCTTGTAGCTGTTCCAGAAATTCTTTCTCCTTCACCAGCAATATCTTTGGGCTGGTTTGCTCCTCTGTTTTCTTATCCTTTAGAGGAACAAGAGTATGTCTTCTTCCTTCTTTCTCCAAAGAAAAAGTATTTTCTCTACCATTATACATCACATTTCTATCATATTGCCACGGTCTACCCAGCAACACATGACACACATCCATCGGTATCACATCACATAGGACTTGATCTTTGTAATTCCCAATCTGGAAATCAACTTTGCACTGCTCATTGACCAATACTTGGTGTCCCTTCTGCAACCAAGAAACTCTGTAGCGTGTAGGATGTCTTTCTCTCTGCAGTCCTAGATTTTCAACCATCTCTACAAAAACTAAATTATCAATACTGCCATTATCAATAATTAACTTGCAGCACTTACCTTGTGATTTGCACATTGTTTTGAACAAAATATTTCTCTGTTCAAGTTCATGTACCTCTTTGCTTGTCTTTAGCAAAGTTCTCCTCATCAACAGGGATTCTCCTGCTTCTAGAATCTCAACATGATCCTTAGGTACCCTCTGTTCAGTTTCAGCTTGTGCAACTTGAACATTTCCTTGTCTTGTTGCTCTTTCTAGGCAATCCCAAGACATATGTCATGTCTTTCCACAGGTGTAACATCTAACCTCATGATTCCTGCCTCTTCCCTGGCCTCTCTGAAAATATATTCTTCCTTTGAAGTCTCTCCCTTTCTGAGGTTGTTCTGGCTGACTTGATGATTCGACTTCTCCCTTCTGAACTGAAAATTTTCCTCTTCCAGTTTGTTGTCCCTTACCTCTGTAAGCTTGACCTTTTCCTTTCCCGGAGTTATTCCTCCTATTTAGTTTCTCCTCCACTTTCAGAGCACATTGGTATGCTTATTCAACTGATTTAGGTGAGAGCAAACTCATCTCATCTTGAATGTCATACTTAAGACCATTCATGTATCTGGCTACCTTCTTAGAAGTATCTTCTGTATATCCAGCTCTGATATTTACCTTGTAAAATTCCTTTGTATACTCCCTGACAATAAGCAATCGTTGTCTCAAGTTCTGCATCTGTCTGTACAAGGTTAATTGGTAGTCTTTGGGTATAAATTTCTCCTTCAGTTTAGCAATCATTTTGCTCCATTTCTTGATTGGTTTTTTGTACAGTCTTCTTCTTTTTGCTTGTACACCATCCCACCAAAGTAAAACATGTCCTTTGAGTCTGGTCACTACAAACTTCACTTTCTTATCCTCGGGTATCTCAGCAAAATCAAAATGCTTATCCATGGAATTTATCCAGTCAACTAATTCCTCGGGATTTAATCCTCCATCATATGCATTTATCTCTATTCTCGATTTTGAACTAGCTCCAATGACTGCTTTCAACAATTTCACTCCAATATTCTCTTCTGTCACTTCTTCTGGTTCTAATTCACCTTCTTGTTCAGCTTCACTAACATCACCTGCTTCAGGATCTCTTCTTCCAGCTTCTCTCATGGCTGCCATCTCTTCTCGCAGAATTCTCAACTCTTCTAATACTTCTGCATTGGCTACAGGTATGCCTCCTCTTCGGCCTCCTCTGTCACGTCCTACTCTGAATGCCATGACTGAAGGTAACAAGTCTACTCTCAAACTATCACCGTTCATACTTTCTCTTGCTTCTATCTCTGGTAAAGGTGAAAAATAAATTTTCCCTTTCATATACAATAGGCAATTCTCTGATCCTTCGCTCTGATACCACCTTTTGCAAGATGATGTTGGTGAAACTATATGACAGAGCTAACTTTAGCTAGCTGTCACTAATTTTGGATATTTCCATTTAAAAGATAGCGAGATTCTTTACTTAGTGAAATAGTCACTTTATGGACTTAAGCCCTCATCGAAAATTACTTTACACTAAAGGTTAAACACCATATGACCTCATAACATGCCCAAGTGCTTATCGGAAAACCAAATCACACGTATATTTGTACTCACCTTCATTCTCTGATTCCACTCATTGCTTGACACTTGGCGCCCTCAGAATTCACTAGTTTCCCATGTTGGTTGACTTCTCCATATAGCGATGAGATCTTGACCGTCTATTCACCCTTGCTATGTCCTCCGTTAAGATCTTGACCATTGGTTCAAAACCCTCTTGGATATACGCTCTGTTCCTATGCAGGTCGGGATTCTATATGTTTTTGAAAGGTATGAAGAATCTATTCGACTGTAAAAGCCATGAAACCATAGAGTAGCTAAGCAATCACCAAATCTCTTCCCTGTATACTGAAATGTAAATTTGTATCATGTTTTACAATGAATTACAATACGCAGTAGACAAAAAATTCAAAACATAAGGATTTCTCCCATAAGAAAAAACACAGAATCTTCACATAGACGAAGGAATTATTTTATTGATTTCTTTTGAATCTCTCCTTTCTCCTCTTGAAAACCATCCTCCATCTACTATCGAACTTTCCCTTATTTATCAAATTTAACAAACCCTTCTTAGATTTAGGGATCTTTCTAATTTTAGAAAAACTGACTCCTATTATTGTTCAACAACTAAACCAGATGTCTCAGTCTCCTCGCAGGGAGCTGTTGATAGTCATCTATTTCTATTCTAACTCTAAAATCGACAACAAGGCTAGTTGCCTGAAATTTTAAAATAAAATAAATAAATATTTCTGACAAATTGCTTCTTCTGATCATGAAGATCACCCTTAGTCACAACATGTGATCAACTTATCACATTGCTAACTTAATGCTCATGCATCAGACTCTTTAGGTGAGAAAAATTCATGAACTCTTGTTCATGAGTTCTTCCACAATGCTGCCACTTTTCTATATGACTGCATCAATCACCCATGTAGCATATTCAATTGGTTGATTCTTCCACTTGATCAAGTACTCATAGTACTCATGTCCTCTAGTTTTAATCAGTACTCTAGTGTCCAAGATCCTCTCCATTTCCATCTTCTGCACAACAGGAATCTATTTCTGCCATGTTATCTTCTGTCCAGTATCTGTTTTTTCCTCTGGCTTGACTTCTACCTCGGCCTCTTTGACCTTGCTTTCAGCTCAGCTTCTCTTCAGCTTTCAGAGCCATCTGATAAGCATCCTCCAGATTTCGAAGGTTCATCATGCTCATCTCATCCTGAATGTCATATAGCAAACCATTCATGTACCTGGCAACCTTTTCATCATCGTTTTCCTGATGACCTGCTCTGATGTTTATCCTGTAGAATTCTTTAGTGTATTATTTCACTGAACCCAACTTCTGTCTCAAATTATGCATCCTCTGAAACAAAGTAATTTGATAATCCTTGGGTATAAATTTTTCTTTCATATTCGCAACCATTCTATCCCATCTTTTGATTTTTGGTTTGCCTTTACAGCGTCTGTTAGCCTGCAGTTCATCCCACCATAATGTTGCATGTCCTTTAAGTCTAGTTACAGCATGTTTGACCTTCTTGTATTCCTCGACATCCTCATAGTCGAAGTACTTATCCAGAGCTCTAATCCAATCCAGAATCTCTTCAACATCCAGGTTTCCTTCATACACTGGAATGTCCATTTTCGGTCTGACACCTATCCTTGCAACAACCCTGAATAGGTGTTCATCTGTAGCATCCTCAGCCGCAACTTCTACTCCTTTGTGTCTAGCTTCATTCTCACTTTCAACCTCGTTGATATCTCCAGCATCGACTGTGTGCCTATGTGCTATCTCCATGGCATCAAGTCTGGCACATAGTTCACGCATTTCCCTTTCCACTGTTGCATCGGGTAATTGCCTGTCTCTTCTTCTCGACGGCATGGATATGAAATTTTCTCTTTTCTCTGCTACATAAAGAAAAGGACTTTTTCTATGCTCTGATACCACAATGGTGTGTATCAGAGTATTTTTTCTCTTCTCACTTCCTCTGCCCGTAATATACAAATAGGGTCAAGATCTGACACCACTATGGTGCAGAACCCCGAACCCTCAGGCCAAGGTCCGTGCAAGATCGTTCTAAATCTGCCCTGAGTCTGATTGACTCCTAGATTCCCCCACAAGGAATACTTCACACACCCAATAGTGTATCCATGGGTCCTTATGAGTTAAGCCTGCGTGAGAAAACACCAAGCACTAAATCTTCCCACTTGACCACAATAGAGTCTTCGTGATCTTTCTCGAAACCTGGATTTTGGGTTTCGCAATTTCACGATTTCTGTTGTCGAGTTTCTCGCTCTTCAACCCGCCGAAACCCGAATTGCCGAAACGCCAAAATCTTGGCTGCTTCCTCCAAAGCTATGTCGCGAATTTGGGAATTCCATAGCAAGAACCTCCGATCTCTTGTCTTTTGAAGTACCGAAATGTCAAATCTCGATGTGTTCAACAAAATTTGGCTCCCCAACGGGACTTTTCACCTTTTTGGGGTTTCGGATTTCGCGATTTCGCGAATCCTGATACTACTATCCTGGCTCTTCAATCTTCAAGACCCTGAAATGTTCAATGAATATTGACTCCACCTATTTATGAAAACACGCCACCTGTACACTCAAGCGGTCCTCTATCTCTGATGTGGACTCTTGCCACCTGCCCACTCAGGTTCCCGACTTTCGAGACTTGAACAATCCTTCGATCGTTGTTCCTCTGCCCCTTCAAAACTTTGAACTCTAAAACAATGCCTCTACGGAATCAATGGCAAATAGCCACCCTTCTGATCCGACAGCCCATGTGATTTCGGGATTCTGGGTACCGGGAATCCGAGACTCTCGATCCTAGAACACTGTCTCCTCTGCTTCCCGACACACGAAGTGCCGAAATCCCAGAATTCAAGCCAATGTCTTGTCGCAACTCGCAACTTCGGGATTTTTGCTCCACTCTGTCCCAACTCCTTGTCAAAAGGACCTCCAAAATACCGAAATTCGAACTTCTGAATTTCCAAAAATTCTGCTTCTTGCCTTCACACGCGACAACTCAGTTCTCTCTTCGGGAGTTCAAGCGACCAAGGGTTTGGCTTGCACTCTGGACTTACAAACTTTGATTTACTGAAGTGATCCTGACGGCTCCACCTATTACGACCAATGGTCCACGTTGGATCTTGAAATCCAAGTGATGTATTCGTCCAACCCTTGTCCACCCTGTAACTCCTCTGGATCCTACGGTCCTCGCGACTTCGCAATTTCTCCATGGAGAATTCCAATCGCTTGTTCCTTCGTTGAATACTTCTAATAAATGGACCAGTGTTCCTCGTCGGAACTTGGCTCCTGCAAAGAAGCTTCTCTCTGTCTCCCTTTGAACACTTCAAAGGCGCTAACCCTTCTAAGCTTTTATTTGCAAACTTGAGTCTCAGAAGGACTCATGCACGCACTCCTTGCAACAATATTTCAAATACTCCTAGGTATTTGATCCTTCGACTCTGTGCACCTTCTGCAACAACAGTCTTTCTCTCTTCTACCTTAGTTAATAACTTCTAAGGCCTCAACTAGCCTTCGCACACCTTGCACGGCTTCTGTGCTTTGCCTACACTTCTGTTGGAATGAGAACAACGGTATCTCTCATGAGTTTTCTGAGCTAGACTCAGAAACCTTGTCAACGCACACCTTGCGTATGTTTCACTACACTCCTTGCAGGAACTTCTCTCTTAGGAAGAGAAACAACTGAAACTCATTCTCTTTCTCTCTCGGATTTCAAACATTCAACATGAAATGATACATACACTGCATAGCATCATAACAAATGCATAACAGAGAGAATAAAATGACTGTAAGCATAACATTCAACATGTATAAACAGAAAGCATCATAACACCATGAATCTAATTCAAAGCTTCATGTAACATCCCGCTCTGGCGCACTGAGAACACTTATTATTTGAGGACACTTGCTTGCAAGTGATCCGGACCCTTTTTATGTTAGACCTTTTATATTGGATTATGATGTGATTGACAGATGACATGATGTGCTACTATTTGATGTAGATGGGTGCTATTGACTCAGTTTTATTGAGTGTGCAGGGATTTTTACCTTGAGGATGCAGAGGCATCGGTAGAACCCCCTTGGACTCCGGACTGAGTCAGGGAGTGTGCTTTTGGGTTGATATGTTTATTATGATGTTTCATTTGATTTGATGATTTGATGTTGACATTTCTGACATGATTATTGGTGATGCAGGCTGACGATAGATTGCCGACTTGACTCACATATGGAGTAAAGGGGCCACCCACGATTGCAGAGAGGTTGAGGGAGAGGGGTGGACAGCAGCCCTGCCACCGCCTGCTAGCACTCCCACCGTGGCTCGAACTGTAGGTTAACGATTACCTAGTTCGAGAGGACCCACGATGCCACGAGGGCCGACTGCGATAGTCGCTCACGATGATTCTAAGGGGCGCGCAATAAGGCAGGGGCCTTATTCCTTAGAGCCCTTAGTCTCCTACTAGTTCACCTGGCGTAGTATTGACTCCAGGGGTTATAGAGGTCTACCAATCAGTTCAATTGGCGAGTGGCACACTAGGAGAACGTGGTGCATCTTGAAGGACACGTCGCACAAAAGAAACTCAGTTGGCGAGTGGCACCCTTGGAGCATGTGGTGCATCCTGAAGGGCACGTCGCCAAAAGAAATTCTAGAGGCGAATGGCACCCTTGGCGTACGTGGTGCGACCTGAAGGGCACATCGCGATAAAGGTGGTTGAAGGAGTCAGCCTAATTAGCCCTAAGTCATCAGCACCTGAATAAAAACTTAGGTATTACCCTTAACCAATCGTCGCCTAGCTCAGAATCTAAACCCTAAGCCTAAGACCTTCTAGAAACCGGGGGAAATTATAGTGTGGCCTTAACAAATGAAAATTCAAAAAAAAGAAAACAAAAACTCAAACCATCACCCTCTCTTTATCATTGTCTACTTAATAAAACTATCCTCCATCACCTAGATCTTCCAGTATCCATCTCCCTTTTTCTTGTCTGGTTCACATTACTATCGCCATCCCTCCTCGTAATTCCTCTTTATTCGTTTTTGTAATACATTTACTTTTCCCCTATACTGGTTTGTCATCGCCTTAATCTCTCATTATCCTAAATATACTGATATATTAATGGTAAAGTAAATGATGGATAATGATAAACTACAATGAGGAATGCATGCTTATTAATAGAAAAATGAAAATATATATATGTATATTTATATTATAAACAAATTACAAATAGATAAAGTTAAACATGTGAGAATAAAAGGAAATTAAAAATGAGCGCACATGCTCTTTGAGTTTTTGAAAAGAAAAATAAAAATGAAATATATAAACAAAATAAACTAAAAAGAAAAATAAGAAGTCAAAAGAGAAAAAGGGGGGAAAACCTAAGAAAAAGAGGAATTAGGGTTTGAGACTGGATAAAAGAAAGGGAGAGGGGGAAGGAAAGGGGCTTTTTCTGAGATTGGTATTGTTATGCTGGGAGAATAGAGACTGACTGATTTCTGGTAGGAGTTGGGAATTCTCAGCAGACTTGAGTGGTAGCTCAGCCTTGGAGGCGAGCTGAGGAGCTAGTTACTCTCTGATTGTGTGTGGCCCCTTTGCGGCTCGAGGGGATGAGGGGGAAGAAGAGTACCCCTAKCCTTTGGCTGGGAGGTACCGGTGGGTTCTTCGCGGTCGGCAAGCAGGAGCTGGAGCGGCAGGAGCAGGATTCGTTGCGGAAGGCGAATAAGGCAAAGGTATGTTCCTGAACTGAGTAGAGTAGAATGGATAGTGATTTACTGCTGCGATTATGGTTGTAATTCGTCCTTCCTCGTCCTTAAGCTATGAATATCTTCAGTTTCATAAATAGTTCAGTTTAGGGTTACTGTTAAAATCGTTGGGTCAGGATTATTTCGTTTTTTTCCCTTCCCTATATACAGGTGCGGTTTTAGAGCTGGGTAAATTTGTAGGGGCGTTTTATATATTGTTGTGGGCAGATTTTTGACTGTGGGCGTGTAATAACGTACTGTGGGCATTTCATTTTTCTTTATTACTGTCTGCTAGTTTAACAACTTCTGAAATCAACGCTTCCCTCTCTTTCCACTTGTTGATGCGGGACGACTGTCTCATAGAGTCGATTCTGTTGAGGGCAAGTGACCCTTATTGGTTCTCATGGAATGTTAGATTGAATGTGTGAACTTCGTTGCAAGGCTCACTGTTACTCTAACACAGTCTGCCACAGTTTTTGCCCGTGCTGGGCTCATTTTGTTTCTTAACCCTTCGTCCTATCACTCCTGGACTGAATATTCTAGCGATACAGTTGTTTCTTTTTGGTGAACTCATCCTGGTCCTTAGAACGAAGGGTGTTGGCCTTGAATTTTACCTCATTGTAACCACCTTTAACCAAAAAAATCGTGCTTCCTTCACCTGCACGAATTCCCTGGCAGTAGCAACAGAATGGCTCGGTCTGAGCTCGTTCCACCCTTGCAGTTTGGGTTAAAATTGAGTAAATTCCGTCGTTGTCTCTTACCGGCATGAGAACCCTTCAGTTTGCATACTGTTGATTTTGTCTTTCATTAAAATTTGATTAACTCTACAACAGACCTAGGGGATTACAGTTGTCCGGCGTTTTTTTTTATTGATCTGCTCTTACCGAAAATCTGGACACCTTTTTATTGAATTTAAATGAGTTAGGGTTGAAGCTTTGCTTTTTTTTAAATAAGTTCGTACTCCTTATGAATATGGTTGTTATTGCATTTTGTTACTCTATAACCCTTCACAATGACTTATAGTTGCGCCTAAAATCTTGGTTCAAACTACACCCTTCAAGGCGAGTTAATAAATAAACAGCTATCGCAGAGCGTATTCAGTTGAATTAATTTCTGATGATAAGCAACGAATAAGTTAATTAAACGTGGTAATGAGAGGTCCCTTGATTTTTGATTCTCAGCCGTTAGCATCTTCTCAAACTCTACAGGAATTTTTTTTTACTCTCAAATTGCCGCCAGCCAGTCATTTCCTCGTTTTGTTAAATCGTTGTTCATTATCCCTACGCCCTAGGTCATAAATTTTCACTGCCAATTACTGACAGATAGCCATATGCCTCATCAAGATAAATCGCTGCTATTTAGCATTGTCCCAGGGTCATTAATTTTTACTGCCAAATTTATTGCCAGATCATCACATTCCTCGTTATGGTAAATCGTTGTTATCCATCATTCCTTCCTGGGTCAAATAGATTTTACTGCCAGACTGTTATTTACCCCACTGGTATAATCGATAATTCTCATGGTGTTTTAAGCTGTCTCAAAAAGTCGGTAATCATGCTGTCCATTTAAGATTGGGTTTATTTTCGTTGAATTCTTGGGGGTCATGGCACTGGTCGATTTACCTGCCT
>ML776671.1:533540-555891 GCA_009831015.1 Picea engelmannii | reverse complement strand
GTTATTGGCCTAATTTGAATGTTAGGATGAGGTCGAATTGTGATGTCAATGTTGTTTAAATGGAATACTAATGACGATGTTTAAATTGCACTGCTTTTATTTTGTAAGGTTATTACAATTATGGTAATAATTGGGAGGAAGGGAAAGTTATTATGGAGGTTTAAAATGTTCAAGGGTTTACCCTTAGGGTATGATATCATTGCGCAATTAACAGAAAAATGCAATGTGCTTGTGCTTCTTGCTTGTCCCTGAAATAGTGCCTACTGACCTTATAACAAAATATTGGGGGGTTGAAATTATTGGTAGTACCTCAGAATAAAGTCTCCGCAGATTGATAATAATTAATGGAGCAATTGGTATTGAGGAGGTCGTCGGGTCTCCTTAGTGGTCGGTCGATTTGAGTCCTCTTGACTTGCATCTCCTGTAGAGGTCATGATTGTCCCTGATTTTGTAGCACTTGGTGGAATTGTATTGCGTAGTATGTTCGTGTCGGGCGGGATATAGACACCTCTTGTAGCTTAGTATTTATGTCTGTGTGTAAATCCGGTGGAAGGAATCCAGTGCCGTATCAAGAGTCTCGGGCTGTTTAAAGGCACAGTTCCACTCTTGCGACACACTCTGAGCTGTATCAGTAGTCTTGGGCTGTTTAAAGGCACAGTTCCACTACTGTGACTCTACTGTTGGATTCTTGCATTCTGTGGCAGTACTGTACCTAACCCCTGGTGTCCCTTTCTGCTTACAGCCGCTAGATGCACGCCTTATGTCCAGGGGCGTTTATTTCTTGTTGTCACTGTGATATGTCAGGTCGTCTTGATGGTGTTCATCTTGCTTGTGTCTTGTTAGTGCGAGTGGTGACGTAGAGTCGAGCGGGTTGTTTCTTCTACACGCGCGCACACACTCAACAACAAAAAAAAAAAAAATTGCACCTGTTGATAGAGTAGTTGTCCTTAACTAGGAGGGTTGTTACACTTCATATATTAATTCAAAGCTTTTGTACATGGGTTCTTCTCTACAACTCTCTACTACAACTCCGTTCTTCTACTCTATGCTATGTTACAATGAATACCATAATACAAAGATGAGGGTGTCTATATCTGTTTTCCCTCCTACGCTCCTAAAATTGTCTAATCTATCATTCAAACCTACCTACTTTCATTAACTGGGCTTAAATACCTTTTACATTGACATATGAGAGCAAGTCCCTCATGATCTATTTACAACAGCCAGATATAAATGCAAGTACGCTTCTATCTATTACATTAATATCCACTTCTTAATTTCTCAAAAACATTTCAAAACGTGAAAAATGTGTTGGTGCTTGTCCCAGCTGGCTTCCTCCTTCAGGCTCACTTGGCTACTGACAATTCCCTGCATCATTATGTCTTGGATTGATGACCTGGCATGTGGTGATGATGGCATACCCCTTTGGAGGGGCGATGTATCCCTCATCCTTCATGATGTTTCCATTTTCACTTAGGATGTTGCACATATAGATGGTGACATCATGATTGAGGGTGATATGACTATTGTTTGAGTCGACCTAGCACATGGGTGATGAGTTGGAATTTTTTTTATGATGTGATGTTAACCTACTAATGAACGGATGTGACCTTTGTTGATTCTTTGCACCTTTTGGGAATTGATGTGACTTTTGGATATTTTGTACCCCCAAGGAGATGATGTTGTCCTCTTTTGGCACTCTACACTCACACATCTAGTACTTTTAGAGGACTTTTTGGTGTTTTAGCATTGCATTTTCATTTTGGAGGCTTTTTTGGGGGTCAGACTAAGACCTATCCACCTTGTATCATGGATTTACAGGTTTTAGGGGCTTATTAGGAGGATATAGTGCTTGGATGCCTCATATATATATGGAGCACTTCATTTTGTAAATCATAACTTATATTATGGATAATCATCACTACAATTGTCTTCTATCTTTCTCTTTCACAATGGATCACTTATGTGCCTTGTTTTGGAGATTATATTGTGGATTCTTTTCAAGTTTTGTGGATGGTTTCATGCATAGGGTTTCATGGATGCTCATTGATTTACCTAGTAATCTCTCTTTCTAAGTCATTGATGGTTTATTTCTTGATGTATTAAGTGAATGTTTTATCAAAGTCTTTATAATTTCATGTCATCTTGTATTTTCTTGAATAAACCTTGTCTTGAAACCCTAGGAAGGTTTGTAGTGGACTACCTTCCCTTGTAATCATTTGTTAAATATTGTTTAAGGACATAAGGATGTTTCTAGTGTTTGTAGTGGACTACCCTAGAATTATTCTTGTAGGTAAAATTTCTAAGGTTTGTAGTGGACTACTCTAGGCATTTAACCAAAATCCATCTTGATTTCTTTCTAAAGATATCTAGAAGACATAGGATGACCTCTTAGGGTTTGTAGTTGACTACCTTTAGTTTCTCTTCAAAAGATTTAATACCTAGGGTTTGTAGTGGAATACCCTAGGTTTTAGTTCTTAGGTCTTTTTCCCTTTCTTTTTCTCTCAAAGTAAGTTGCATCTTTGACTCCATATGCCCAAAGAAGCTAGACAACACTAGTCTTTTTCCTCTTGCAAGTAACCTTAAACCCTAGTTTTACCTCTTCTTGGTATTTTATGGTTAGATTATAACTTATATTCAATTTCCAACCTCTTATTAGCTTGGCGTCTAGGTTTTGTTGGCATCGTTCAACATTAGAATCTTCCTTGACATCATTTACTGTGGTGTTGTTGCAATTTTTAGTTTGCTATGGTTTAACATTTTGGATTTTTTAATCTTGTTTCTTTCCATTTAGATTTCGACAAGCGTTTGTCATATAAAACCCTAGTTTTAGTTTGTGTTTTTCTCCCTATTTCATTACATGTCTATTGGTTTTAAGGGATATTATATTTATGTTATTGTAACTTGTCTCATTTCTTAAGTAATCATCTTAAAATACCATATTTATGACAATCATATTTTCCTTGTTGATTTGTAGTGTTTGGGGCACATCCTTGACTTGTTTTGACTTGATAGATATCATCTATTTCCTTGGATACTTCATTTATGAAAATATGGAAACTACTTAATTAAACCACCTTATACTTGTTTTGACAACCTTGACCTAAGTGATGGTGTGATTGACTACCAATATAGGAGGTCGTAGAATTGACATGTCTTTCTATAGGATTCCTTGAGGTTGCTAGGGAATCCTCCCTTGTGTTGGATTTCATCATTCACTAAAATGAGGGAAGTGATTGCTAAGGTAATAGTGGTAAGTAATTCAAAAGTTTACACTTTTCTTGCACCTTGTGATAGGATTTGGACAAGGGTGATAGACCTTGTGATAACATTTTGGAGTCGTTTTCAGGGAGAATTGAATCATTCTTCTTGTAAATTTGAAGTCTATTCTTCAACATTCTTTTGGCGAGCTTACATCAACACCTTGATTAATTGTTCTCACCTGGCAAATCCACGGAACCCGAGACATATTCTAACATAAAAAATAATAATTCCTCATAACTCTCCTATATCCCAAATGGATCTTCAGCCATGGGTCTCCAACAATTTTAAACCTTTAGATATGAATGGAATTCAAGGTTACCCTCATGATATGCCTAAGGATATTGACAGGTGGTTACCTAATTTCTCTAGTAATAATGATGTCTCCATTGATGACCATCTATCTTCATTATATCAAGCTCTTGGATTCCATGCTACCCAACACCAACATGAGGATGTTGTCATGAAACTCTTCTCTTCATATTTGATAGAGGATTATAGGTCATGGTATAATAGTCTTCCTGATAGGGGTATTTTATAGTTGCAAGGTTAATTTGCTAATATTTTTGGGATTATAAGAGAATACAACCCCACTAATCCCATTATATTTTTCTTGGAATAATTTTTTGCGTAAAGGAATTTTACGAGTAGTAAAAGGGTTTACACCCTCCTAGGTTTTTTTCTTAGCTAGTCTTGCTTGCCTTGGGGAGTAAAAAGGCTTACACCACAAGGAAGTAGAAAAAATAAATCTTTCATTTTAAATACTCCATAAGCCAATAGTTAAAGGTACTAATCAATTGCATTGAAGAAATAAAATCATTGCATTGGGATACGTAGAATCGCGAGATATTGAAATTGTTTAAATTGGAATATTTTCTACATGCTTAAGGCTTGTCAAGGACACTAGGGCATCTTGATTCTCTAAGGTTTTATTGATTCTATAGTAACTTTAAGCTACAACCATTATGGCTGCAGAAAATCACTTCATAACTTTTAAATTTTCTCATGTTCTAACCATCAGATGTTGTTAGAAAGCTGCCAAGTTAATCTACTAGTTATTGTGCTTCTTTTGGGTGGTTTACTTGGAAGTTTCAGTGGTTGGAATTTTCTTCTGTAACATTTGTTTTATACAGACATAAGTCCGATATAGTATCTCTTCAATACATGTTTCTAACATCCTTCTATTGTTGCTAAAGTCTTGTGTTATCATACTTGAATTATACTAGTAATTGCTGGTTAATCTCTTGCATATTTACTTGGACTTTTAGTGATTTGTTTAGGAGATCTCTTTATTTTTTTATTTCTGATTTATATCATTACATATTGCTTCTAATCAATACAAAAATCTTATATTTCTTGTCCATTGGATTATTGGTCTTATATCTCATATTTTCTTGTGTCTTGGGCAGGTACAATCATCCTTCGCGGGTACTCAAGCTTTTGGCAACCATTGACCACTTCTGATAATCGTTTCCAATCCATTATCCACTTAGTCCTTTGAACTATACGGGTATCACTTCCATAGTTTTACTTTCCATATCATTTCCCCTAGGATCACCTGGGATTCTCCCCTTGTGTTGGATTTCTCCTTCACTAAAGTGAGGGGAGAGTTTATCTGAGGTGACACTGCGTAGACTCTCCCACCATTATCACCATCATATGGATTGGGTTGGGATTTTACCAACCTACAGTTTACACGATAACATTTTGGCATCATTTCTTGGGAGGATTTTGAATCTTCTTTCATTCCCTAGAGACACTTTGGAAATATTCCTTCCCAAATCCTTTAGCCCTATCTTTCATGGTGACTCCATTTGAAGGACATTCCCCTTCCACCCTTGATGAGATTTTCTTAAGACTCATTTGGAAACTCCACCTTCCCAGAATCCACCCTCCCATAAGACTTTTCCCCCAGGGATATTTAATCCTTATAAGGTTTACCAAAGAAGACCTCTCATTGTCAAAACCCTTTTCCAAGGTACCCTTCCCCTTGCCCCAATGTCTCTCCCTTGGGAAAATACCTTTACAAACCTTTGAACATGACCAACATCACTAGACACCCTAATTCCATGCCAAAAGAGTATCACCAATGGTTTCCAAAGTTCTCAGGAAATAATGTGAACATTGTTGATGATCATGTCTATTCCATGGGTTGAGACATGGAGAACATAGAAGTAAAATATGAGGATGTAGCAATGAAGCTAATAGATTTTTCATGGACTGAAGATGCTCAAATATGGTTCAGAGGCCTTCCTAATAATCACATAGAATCTTATGAATATTTCACCAAGTTGTTCAAGAACAAATGGAAAACAAAGAAGGAAAATAGAATGTGTGTAGCCCAATTCAATCAAACAAATAAGAAGGAGAATGAGACTATAAGTGAATTTGACAATAGGTTTGACAAATTGTATAGTCAAATCCCAACAGATCTATATCCTACAGATGCGATTGTTTGTGTCCTTTATATGAATGATTTTTATGGGAAATTCCATTTCACCCTAAAGGATAAGAAGCCCACCACTCTGGTACAATCCAAAGAGTACAACGTAGAAATTGAAGAGAATCTTCTTGACTCCAAGGTTGATCCTTTTCAATATCCTTGTACCAAGATAGAGGAAAAGACTAAAGCTTCCTATAGCGTTGCGCCATACCCAATTGCTCTCTTGACTCAGAAGATAGATCAAATGAGTACTCAGTTTTTCCAGGCTCAAAATCACATCATGGGTCGCTTGAATATCGTGGAAAGAAATCAATATTCCCCCAGACCTCAGTTTACCAGATAGTAGAGGGATGCCAAATGTTGGAATCCAAATCCCCAACAATAGGTAAAGGCTCCTGACACATTGAACCTGGTTGGAATGGTCAATACAAAAGAGACATCATGGTGTTCCCCTTGTCAAGAACCGCATCGGGAAGATCAATTCCCCCAATGTGATGAAGATTCCTCTGATAGTATGAACTTCATGGAAATGATTTATAACTTCAAAGAGAAAGATATTGCACAGGAACAGATTGATGAAGCCAAAAGAAAGGGAAAAAGAGAGGGACGACTCTGAGTGTTAAACCAATAATCAGATGATTAGAGGAAGGAATTGAGGAAAAGGGGGATTTTTATGTATTCAATGAGAAATAAAACCTCATTTCCTCTGTGAAAACCTTCCACTCTAATTCATCCAGAAGAAACAACTTATCCTCCATCTATGGAGAAGGTGGTCCCACCACTTCCACATCTAATACATGATTTGCTTCTGAAACCAACTCCAATAGAAGATGATATTCAGTTGAACATAGACGTCCCATCCATGTTTGGAAAGTTGAATATGATGCCCCTGGTGACATATATGTGCAAGATTCCTTATGTGAGGAGGGAATTCTTAAATTTAATGAACGTACCAGCCAAAAAAGAGGACCCTCCAATCATATTGACCACCATGTATCTTGATCGGCAAAGGGTCAGTAACCCTCCCTTATATATTTCTTTGGGCATGAACAATATCCACTTGAAAAATTATATGTTGGATTCCAAGGCCTCAGAAAATGTCATGTCCTTGAAAGTTTCAAGGTTTATGGGCTATGTGAAAATGTTGAAGTTTACCTGATTGATTTACCTCATATCAACATCCTTATGAATATAGTAGTGATTGACATTTTGGATGCTTGGGGAATTCTTCTATCAAGAAGTTGGTTTGTCACTCTTGGAGGATTTCTTAGCATGGATATCACCCACACACATATTCCCATGGGAGATGGCACTTTTGAGATTCTATATAGTCGGGAGAGGGATGAGAAGCATGTGATGGATCCAAATAGTCCTTATTACACTAGTGAGTGTGACTTTGATGTACCTCGCCAGATCAATAAGTACGATCCATGGGGATTTCCTTTTGCGCAGCAAGACTGAATAGATATGCTACTCCCAAGAACAGATGAATACAAAGAGAAGCTTGTGAATTTCCAAGGGAAAGAACCCGAATCCATTAGAATATTTAATAAGGAAAAAGATAAAGGAAACAAAGAACATGATAAAGCCATTAAATATACAGTCAACACAGAACTTCCTTCCTATCCTTACATCAAGAATATTCCTTACATCAACTGCAGTGAAGGAATGATTTTGTTCATGTGGGATAAGAGGAAGGGAAAGCCTAAATATGACTAGAAGGATGATGGCTCTTGGCTTGGCCCTTACATCATCAAGAAGAAGTCTAACAAACAGAAGTACTACTTGACATCTTTGGATGAGAGAAATATGTCATTACAAGTAGATGGGTCTCTTCTTCGACCCTACATTCAAGGCACTTGACTTCTTCAGGGCCCAGGGCCCAAGTAAGTAGGTAGTTCATTTTGGTTTCCTACATTTTCATTTTCATTTCTCATGGTAGTTCAATTGCATTTCATTTTTTATTTTCATTTTTATCTACTTGCATTATTGATTTCAATGTTTTTCTTTTCATCATATATATAAAAAATGCAGACAAAATTATTTTCTAGATTATTTTTCATTTTTGAAGTTTTGGATTTCTTATTTGGACAAAGGATGAGTGATCCATCCTACACTTAATAGTTTGTTGTTTCAGTGTGTGTAGGCACAGGTCCATCAAGAGATGTTGTGGTTCTCATGCATTATATGACGAGTACATGTCCCCAAGTAGGATCCAGATGTTATCCCTAATTCCTAGGGATAACTAAGGAGATGATGTATCGAGGCCCTCAGGTTGCATACATGGAGTACCCATAGACAACTTGACCAACAGTGTCCACTTGCACTGATAGAGTCTCGCTTCACCACCACAGATATAAGGTTCATCGTGAGGGTATCCACCACATGAACTTTCTTCTGGAGGACATTGGGTCTTTCTCCATGAGGTAAAATCCGAGTATTATGGTGAGTGTCATTTCAATATTTGAGGCGTTTGATTTTGTTGCATTTAAAAATCCTTTTGATTATGTATCGTCTGCTTGGACATTATGTTATTTTCCTTGTTTAACCTTGGTGTTTGACATTGTTCCCTAGTAAGTGGTCACACTTAGGAATAATATTGCTACTAGGGGGTCCCCTTGATAGGTCACCGTGTCATTCCCAACCATATTTGTCACTTTCCACACTTCATCCCCTCATATCCTTGCCTTTTGGTATTTTTAGGTGTATTGGCCCAAGAAGAGATTGTCTCTCATTTCACGGGAAGAGGGGTTGAAGGCCCAGAGGGGAGGTAGATGGAAAAATATGAAAGCCTAATTATGAACCTTTCAAATGATCACCCAAAGAGGACTTGAGAGAAATGAAATGCTTCTCTTAAAAAATCAAATACCTCAAAAATAAACACTACAAATTGCGATGCCTATTTGCGACGAAAGTACTCTTTCGTCGCAAAATTCAAGAGAAAAAGTTCAATTTTTCAATTTTGATCTAAATCCACCCTATATTTGTCACTCTATCGACGGACACAAACTATCGTTGGTTTTGCGACGATGGTCAAGATGATGGACTATTGTCTCAATTTCGACAAACTTGTGTTTTCATCGCAAGAGTGACGCTAAATTTTGACTGTCATAACATTTTTCACAAGCGCGACGAATACACCATTATAACCATTACCGCTTTCGGCAAATTGACCTAAATATAACAAATAAATAGGTAAAAAAAAGAAATATTTAGGTCACGTTCATCGCAATCGCGACGATGGTGACCTAAATTGACCTATAAATATTTGACGATTTAAATATGTTGCAACAATCTTGCTATAACAACGACAGTTCCGAAAGGGTATTTTTGTGCGGAAGAATGTCGCAGAATATAGTTAGAGGTGGGGAAAAAAGTAAAGCGGGTGAAAAGGGTGATGGTAGATTTTATTTCCCTTGCCAAAAATGTTGCCTCATATGTCCCGTAAGAATTTCAATAGCAACAACTACAAAACATTGTAGGAAATATGGGCACATTGATGGCAGATCGAATGAATATTGTCCCATGGTAATTAGCTATATATTCATTATCTTTTTTTATTATGGTAATTAACTATATATTCATTATCTTTTTTTATTTTGTCAATTTTATATAAAATTATATATATGTATATATATTGTTTGAATGTTTGTTATAGTATACACTAATTGTGCATGATTGTTTCTATTATAAAGTTAGAGTTGCCCTCTAACTTTCAGCAGAATATTGCACCAAGTATTAGTAGAAATGATGTTGTACAAGCTGAGGAACATCTTGACCAAGCAAATGAGGATCTCACGGAAGACAATTATAGGACAAATCAAGTTAATGATCCCATCAAAGAAGATGATGGGACAAATCAAATTATCCAAGATTTGTTTTCGTAGCCGGATGAGGATGGGGACAATGTTGGTATTTATGATGAACCTCTATTAGAAAAGGAAAATAAATGAATTTGTGAAGGATCAAGAGCAAATATTATCTCCGCTACATTGTTTCTAGTGAACTTAAAGGTTATGAATAATTTGTCGAACACGTGTATGACACAGATCCTAAGGTATGTAATATGTTTCATCTCACATTATACATAAATGTTGATTTTTTTCTATTTGTTTTTAGTGTTAATTAATGTGTAAAATAAGAATTCAATTTTTACGATTAATATTCTTACATTAACCAGTTATTTGTTGTGTTGTAGATTGTTAGGTGAATTTTTGTTACCATCGTCAAATATTTTACCTCACACATATCGAGGTTTGCATGCCATTATGAAAGACATTGGAATGGATTATCAAACTATAGATGCATGTTCTAATGACCATATTATATATTATGGACAACATTCTTAGAAAAAAGAATGCCTGCAATGTCTTATCAGTAGATATCGAACCGATCAAGTAACAAAAAGGGTGCCTCAAAAGGTTCTTCGTCATATTCCCATAATTCCATGTTTGCAGCGATTGTTTAGGTGTGAAATCATAGCACAATTTATGGATTACCATTCATGTAAAAGAAGTGGAGATGGTGTTCTTCGAATGCCTATCAATGGTTTTTCATTTAGGGAAATTGAGGAAAAATGGGCAGATTTCAAAGACGAACCTCGTAATGTTAGGCTTTCATTGGCAACTAACGGTGTTAATCTATTCGGAGAGATTAGGTCTATTTACTCAATGTGGCCTATTTTTGTTATCGATAATAACATTCCTCCTTGGATGTCAATAAAGAGGGAGCACATAATGTTGATAATGATTGTTCCATGTATTTTTTTACATTAATTTTTTGAATCTAACATTTTCATTTGTTTCAATTTTTGCATAATATATTTTGTTTATTTATTTACTTATATATATTACATTGTATCATTCCTATAGTAATTATGTGTAATTTCAAACAATTAGGTAATTACCAGGTTAAATATATGAATGTATATATCGAGCCTCTTA
The DNA here is from genome assembly GCA_009831015.1 of Picea engelmannii. Classification (NCBI taxonomy): domain Eukaryota; kingdom Viridiplantae; phylum Streptophyta; class Pinopsida; order Pinales; family Pinaceae; genus Picea; species Picea engelmannii. The sequence goes on along the minus strand of ML776671.1, from coordinate 545,244 downwards.
TCGATGAGCAACTAAAGTTATGGGTTGGCATCACAATGTATGACATATGTAAACCAATCGGGGAGAATAAATTTAAATTTCGTGGAATACTTTTATGGACAATTCATGATGCCCCTGGACTAACACATTTTTGTGGTATGTAACATTCTAATATTTCTCTTTAATACTATATATTTTTTTAATGTTATCATGGTGCATGTTTAATTTTTAAATAATCTCATTGTATAATTGGCATTAATCCATTTGTTGTAGGTCTTCAAACAAACGGTAAATTTGCATGTCTAGTTTGTGGTCCTAAGATGATATATCGTCATTCAAAAAGTTTAGGAAAGATGGTGTTTGATGAGTATAGGAACCTTCTTCCTAAGAACCATAGGTATCATACTACTAAAAAACATATTTTCAATGGGAAAGAAGAGACTGGTTTAAAACCATGAAGAATGACACCTCACCTATGGAGGTTGGAATATAATAGAAATCGTCAAGGTACTCAATTTCATGTTGTATCATAGATCATGTAATGTTTTGAATGTTTATTTTAATCATTGAATTTATTTTATCGTATTTGATAATTATTTTGTGATTTCTTTTATGCTTCATGAAGGCCGCAATCATCATGAAGGTATTAATAATGGGCTTCCATAATGAATGAAATGTTATCCCACTCAATTCATGAGGTTTCCCTACTATGAGGAGCTAAAAATATATCATTTGTTTGATACAATGCATATCGGGAAGAATGTGACTGAAACATTATGGCGAATCATAGATGGTAGGAGGGACAAAGAAAAAATTGTCAAAATTTGTACTGACATTCAGGAAGCCAATCATGCATTGTGAAGTGTGATCCGATATTCAAATAGATCAAATGGAGTACTAGACTGAAATAACCTTCCATGGTTATTAACAGAGGAACAAAGAAATGATGTAAAATAGTTCATTCAAAGAATTAAATTTCCCATGGGTTTTTCTTCAAACATAAATAATATCTTAACAAAGAAAGGGTGAATTTGGTGGGGTAAAAACACATGATTGGCATACCTTCATTAAGGTAATAATTTTGGTATACATATTTATATATATTGGCCTTATACACATTTTTTTTTTTTCTTGTGTACTTTGATCGAAACAAATAACGATTCATTTTTTTGTTACAGTATGCTCTACCGCTATCTCTCCCAAACAACTTTGAAAACAATGCCAAACAAGTTATATATGATCTTGGAAAATACATGAGGTAAGTAGTTGTGATTTATATGCAAAATGTTCTTTCAAATTATTGTTGTACTTAATGACACGTGTTTTACTTGTAATGTAATATATTATATTATGTTATGTTGAAACATGTTATTTTCTTGTGTCATGATCTCATGTAGATGGTTGTCATAGAAAGAAATCCATGAAGATGATATTAAGTATTGGAAGAGAGAAATTTCTCGTCTAATGTGTGAAATGAAAAAGTATATACCTCCAACATTTATCATTGCACAAGAACACTACCTCATACACCAAGTTGAGTAGATTGATATTTGTGGACCTGTTCACAAAAGGTCAATGTGGATGGTGGAGAGGCACTTGAAATCATTGAAGGCGTTGGTTAGACAAAGAGCACGTCCTGAGGGTTCTATGGTGGAGGGATATATGGTATATCAATCAATGGTGTATATTAGGCAGTATCTTCCTAAATTAGCAATGCCAACTATGCATGCAGTGGATCACATTTGGGATGTAAACTCCATCAAAAAAATTGAAGATCAGGAGCATCTGTTGGGGCAAGGTAGAACAAAAAAAAATGAGAGGTAATATATTAATAATTGTGAAAATTTGTATTAATAATACATATAAAGTTTCAGCTTTTTTTTATATGATCATACTCATTAATATATTAATACAATGTATTTCATAAATTATAAATATTTATAATTACCTGCATATTGGATGTTATAACTAATATTTAATATTGGTGAATTATGTTTTTTTAATTCAGTTGCTCAAGAGTGGGATGCACTACATTTATACATTGCAAATAATCTTGACTGGATGAATGTATGGATTGAAAGATGTAAACAACATAATGGAGGTAGGTTATCACGGCAACGACTGTCTGAATTGGTTAAATAATCTCATCATAACAGAGATGCCAATGTTACGCAGAGGGAAATTGATTTAGCATAAGGTTTAAAAGATGGACAGGTAAGAAAATTCACCCATTTTATTCAGTTATTTTATATTATATTAATGTGACTACATGTGTACTGTATTTTTCAGATACTTTCGAAGTTATATAAATTTATGTTAATTTATTAATTGACAATGCATCTTTTACATATCTGACATATTGCAGTGCAACACCACAAGGCTATGTGGTGCAATGGTCGTAAATTTCGCATCAAACAATTGGATGAAACCAGGAAAACTTATGATAGTGGGATAATTGCAGTATTCCAGGTCACTAATGTTTCCTCTAAGAGTGAAAAACATCCCCGAGAATCTGAAAATAGATACTATGGATATTTAAATGATATACTTGAGTGTGAATTTAATTCCTTCAAATTAGTTATGTTCGATGTCAAATGGTATAAGTTACGAATGCATGAACATTGTTGTTCCTGAGTTTATACTTAAGGCTTCAAAGTATAATGTCAAGGCATCTGAAAAATATAGAGAGTTTAAAATATGAAAAGGAAATCAATTCTTTAGGGAAAGAAGTTATGGTTGATTCCTAAGTTGTCTTTGCCTAGCTTCCCAACATTCATGGATCCTTATGTCATGTTCAATCACTGCCCATGAACGTTCAAGTTCAACCCGGGTGTTAGCAATCTCTAAAATGGTATTAAACAAGGTTAAAGCGATACTAGTCTGTTCTGTGAGACCGGGTTCTATATTAGGTTGTCTTGCCACAGGTATAGTCATGGAGAAAATAAAATTAAAAGATCTGTTGTTTTTATGTTTAATTTTCCTATTTTCAATAATATGAGAAAAAAATCCTGAAATTGAATTAATAATATAACAATTCAGAAGCAGTTTTTCGTGTCTGAGTCAAATTTGAAAATAATGTATGAGATGAAAGGGAAACATAAAGCTGTTAAAACAAAGTGAGGCATCAATCACAGAATAATTTCACTCTAATACAGAAGAAGAAAAATGGGTGTGATAATTTTAATGAAGCATAAAATGTGGTAATATGACTAACTCTCAAGTCTTGTGTTTGCTAATAGAAAACACAGAGGAAAATCTGCAAGCAATCAGATAACCAAATAAACATATAACCACAGTAGATATTGTACTAAGTTGTGATTAGGAATTCATCAAAGACATATGAATAAAGATGTTGGAATATGAAAGAACACAAGAACACATAACTCGAGATTGACAAAATATGGAGTCTTTGGTTTTCAATTTGTCTTAATTCTCGAAAAAGAGAGATTTCTTCATTTCCATTGGCCAAGAAAAAGCCTTCTTTAAGTCTTTTGAAATTATATTTATACAAAAGGTTACCAACCCTAGATGGTTGGAATTTTCCTTACTCCTAGATATTAACGGTTACAAAATAAAAACTTGAACCGTTCCACTTGTTTCCTTTCTATCTCTTTCTCATATTGGCAGAAGGAGCTTGCATGTGTTACTTCATTACTTCTTTGAAGTACTTCTTTCACCTGGACCGAGACACTCGACGCACCTTCTTAGAAACTGTACTAAAATTCTGGAAGGCTCTGTCACATCCTTTGCCTAAAAAAGATACAACTTTCTCTGTAATTTCGGCAACCTGTCTTCAATCCTTTTACCTTCAAAATTTATTGACTGCAACTGTAGATTTTGCTTTACCAACCATTTATCCATTTGAGCGACGCAACCTGCTTCAACTGTGAAATTTCAATCTGAACTTCATTTAATCTTTCTTTGATGTCCAATTGATGCTTTATAACATTGATTTGTCCTAGTATTCCAGCAAAATATTCCTTTCCAATGCCTAGTGATTTTTTATCTAGCAAATCAAAAGCCTCTTCACAATCTTCCTTTATTTCTTTGGCCATTTTTTTACTCTCAGCTATATTGGCCTCCCATGCCTTTAGTATGATATCACCCCTAATTTTTTCTGCAACAGTCAATCTGGGCATTACTGGTACCTCTTCTCTAGCTAAAGATATGATTGCCTTTTGAAAGGTGGTTCATGTTGCATTAGCCTCTATTTCTCTGAAAATAATATTATATAATGATTGGCCCATCTCCCAAAAATAATATTGGATGATCCCTACATTAAAAAATAGCCTTTGTTGTACTGCTTCCAGCTTCTGATGCACTTTCAGTGCCTGGTCTTGAAACACTGCCATATTTACAACTTGGATTTCAGTACAACTCAATTTAGCTTGCAACTGCCTTACCAATTCTTCTTGCTGGATGACCTACCCTTGACTTGCTTGAGAAGTCTTGTGTACTTCTTCAAGATCAGATTTAAGTTGTTGAATTTATTTTTTGTCTTTGGCTCTAGCCTGTTTGAGTTCTTTGCTGACCTTTCTTTTGACATTATTCTCTACATTCCTTATCTGATCTCGCATCTGATTTATCAACTAATTCATCTGCCTTAGCCTTTCTTTCAAATTATCAACAGAGAATAATTTGGTCGTTGCAAAAGCTCCCAAAGAGCCTGCCACCTCTATAGAAAAATATTCTTCTTCCAATTTTTTCCCATATAATAATACTCTTTATTTTTTTAACCATTGCACCCTCTCTGATGTGCATTTATTTTTTCACCACAACCTTTCTTTTCTTACTGAAAAATAACTCAGTTTGAACTATCTCCTCGACAGGGATAGGCATGAAATTGATTATGAACATTGACTTTGTATTAGGGTTTCCTATGGTGAATTGTAATGGTGTGACAACCTCAATGGGGTTGTCTATTTCTGTGGATAACTTTTTCCTGGCTTCTTCGATAGTTGATTTCTCAGGAGAAGAGGGCGGTCTATCTTCTCTGTTCTTTATTATTGTCTCTTTTTGGTATTTTCATTGGTTTTCTAATATCTCCATCTCTGGGATATTTCCCTTCTAATTTGAAACCTCAACTTTCTTAAGGTTTTCCAGGGTTTCTTGTTTGGTACAGCTTCCAACTTCTAGATTTTGGGTCTCTGCTTTTTGTGTATCTGGAGATTTTAGGCTTTGCCCCTGTAATACTTTGGGTAGGCTGCTTCTCTGGTGTTTTTGGAAATTGTAAAACTCATCCATTTCACTAGGTAGTAGAATTCGAACTCAGCTCAGAACTTCTTGGTAACATCTTACCCATCGGAACATTTCGTCATGAGGGAAATCTTCATATTCATACTTTTTAAAATTGCAATTGGACATATAGTTTCCCATGACCCTCTGTGGTTCGTGCTTCTTGAATTCAATGCTAACCAACTTTATCTCTTCTAAATATGCAGCCTGCACCTTGGAGTGACTGAAATCCAATAAGGAAAATGAACCAATAGACAAAGGAAAAGATGGAAATATCTTTTTCTGCATGGATTTAGCTCTTTGCTAATCCCATTGAGTATCGTTTGTCGTGCAACTTCACGGCACACCAATCTGTCTGGTAAAAATTGTGGTAATGCATATGGAGGTACTAAGCAACCAAAAACTATGATATAAGAGAAATGTTCCTCTATGTACCAGTCTTCCACTTTACCCAGGCTAACCATAACCTTGTCTGAAATTCTTGGCGGTGGATGACCAAATATAGCAATATGCATCGACACCACTACCCAATTAAAGATTTCATAAAATAAATATTTTTCTTTGTCTTCCCAGAGCTTTGAATTGTAATCATGAATTGGTTTTGCACTGTCTGGAGTCCAACACCAGCTCATTAGTAGGAAAGGCATCATGAAACAGAGAGCGTCCATAACATAATATGACATAAAGAATGAAGTTGGTTTCCCTTTGGTTTTCTTCATTTGGTATTCTGATATTTCACTAGCCAGATTATCTAACAATATCTTTTCCCAATCAAAAGAAAATCCTTCTGCCACCGAGTGAATAATGGGAACCCCTGGTAAAACAAAATGGGTTGTGTTCTATTTTCCATAAATTCTACACATCATCATGGCTATATACATGAACTGTGGTTCAAGTGATGAGATGGAATATACATTGTGAGATTTGGCTTTGAACTTTTCGGGGCATGAACACCAGTCTTTGGTTAGGTCAAAAAGACTCTTTCCATACTGATCACACTCTTTATTATTAAAATTCACTTATAAACTAGTGTTATAAACGAAGTTTTATGTTGCAGAAAATTTATACATGACATGTATGTGTTCGGGTCGAACCGACCCAACAACTACTTTCTGAGAGTTGAAAATCGTTCGAGTCAGGATATCTACATGATCCAGCGCCCATCCAATCATGTCGGTGTAAGGTAAAAGCCTCGGCCTGGTTGTTATCTTATGTAGTTTTGCTTGAGCGATAATCTTATATTTGGTAGATAAGTTATCCTTTTCATTGTTGCTTGAATCATTGGGACAGTTTACCACTTCGTATTGTATGATGTTGAACGCATGCGTCCAGGTTTTAACGATGTTTATACTTCTGGGTGAAGTATCAGAAATAACGTCTATGTTCTGGCCATAACTTTCACCAGCTTCTTTAGGCGCTTTCCATGGAGCCATGATATCAAATTCAAAGTTCTGTTACCTGTTACAGAGAATGAGAATGTAGAAAACTAGTTATTTCGCTAAGCCAGTTTTAAGAAAACAAGAAAGTGATTCAGAACTAAAAATCCTCTTTTCCTTAAACACATAAACCATGTGTATACCTTCACTGATAGCATTTAATTACCTTAATAAAAATATTTGGGCATTAAAACCTGATCTTATTTGGAATCATTTCCCTAAATCAGAAATTGTAACGAACCTCCTCGTTACGACAACCATTTTAGTAACAGGTGTAAAAATTTTTATTTTTTATTTTTTCTTTAAGTGTGTGCGCGCATGTAGAAGTAACAACACACCTAACTATGCGATGCCCTGGACAACCGACAAGACACAACCACGATGTTCATCACAAGAAGACTAAAGGCACACGACGAGTAACTGCAACAATATACGACCATAGGCATAAGGTGCACAACGCAAACATTTAGCGACAAAAGTAAAACTGACCACCCGCCCATCCTAACCTGCAAGGTTAGGACCTCCAAGACACATAATCAACGCTCAAGCCTAGGTTCCCATCGATTTTAACCATTTAAGGTCTCAGGGCTGGCGACTGTTCTGAGGAGCATGGAGGTGTCTACATCCCGCCCGACGCAACAGACCAGGCAACCGACTGACCACAATCAAGTACAACATAAATAAGAAGAACAAATGTGCCCCTTACGAAAGGTGCGCGACAAGGACTCGGACAATGAACATTAAATTAATGACAAGACAATGTCTAAGACTCATCTGTGATTGAATACTAGCTAGATTCTCCATATTATCTCACCTTGCCTCCAAGATTAATACCATACTTTACCATGACCTTACAATATTTCGTTTTAAACATCATCAATAGCATTCAACTTAACAAATATTAACAATGCAACTAAACCGGTATTATCATTGCAATTAACAATATTAACATTGCGCTTAAACGCCATCATTAACATTTCAATTTAAACCAATACTAACATTGCAATTAAACCAGTATTATCCTTGCAGTTAAACAATATTAGCATTGCGCTTTAAACGTCATCATTAACATTTCAAATTAAACAAATACTAACAATATACATCATACTTGAAAACGACATCCTAATTAGAAAAGGGCAATAAATAAAATAACCCTATTTAAATGCCACATTTTCTTGAATAATCAGAGATGACAAAAATAATAATGTTAAAATGACAAAGGTGACAATTATTTATGAGACCATACTTATAACCAACAATAATTAACAGGTCAGTATATAGATTTGTCATCCTATAAATAGCTTCATAATTGAAATTAATCAACATAACCTCATACTTTAAATTACAATATAACCTCATAAATAGCAAAGGCAATACATCAATTAACCATCATATTAACCCGTAACAAGATAGAACAATTACAATTTTTTAAATGACATTATTTAAATAACAGTAATTTAAAAGGGACCCTATAATAATATATTTAAAGACATCATATCTAAAAGATCAACCTTTTAAAAGGGACAACAACATCATAATTAAAATTATCATCGTATATATAAGTAACCTCATATTGAAAATTACAGTACAATCGCTTGTTTAAAGGGGGCAATAGGTAACAATAACCCTATGGAAATGACAATAAATAAAGAAGGATTTTATTTAAAAGACAAAATAATAAAGTTAAAAGGTCAATAATTAACCATAACAATAATTAAAATGTCGTTAGATAGTAAGGCCGCTCATTATAATATTGGAATTAAATACTCGATGACCTACCATAATAACCAAATCGAAAGGAATACTTTGTTAAAATCGGATGGTACAAAATTTCAAGCACTGTTATTGAGCTAAAACAGGCTTAATTATCAATTTACCAACTAACCCAAGGGTAAACGAGAAGGTAGGCCCGACCAGGTTTAATCGTTGTCATAAGGGCGTGCTTTCTAAAACGTCCCTGACAGTGATTCGTGGAGCAACCAGCTGAACAAACGCTCATGGAGTACTTACGTGAAGTAAAGTCTAAATGTAGGCATTGTCCCTCAACCTTAAATCGCTGAGCGCTAATACACTTGGCAGAAACAAAATGACTGTCATACCATTTAATTTATTAGCAGGGACGTGTAAAAAGAAATCATAACGAAATTTACCCAGGGAGAGACGCAGACCTAAAAACTTCTAGCCCAACCGCTGGCATGCTATCAAGCTGTCAAATATCAGTTAATTCGGCCAGCAACACTAACTATGTCATTACTAAATCTGTCAATACTAAAACAGGATAGTTCTGCCAGCAATCGTTAGGGTATCCGAAGTTCAAGGTCTTCCTTTAAAGCGAAAAGACAGTTAGGATTTGGGGAGGAGAACCGGACCTTTTCAGAAAGTGAGATTCAAAATCTAGGACAGAGGTCAAGACACTCAGCGCAAAATGTGACACCGATGCAAACGTAGGGCCATACGAGTTACAGAGCGCAATAATCAATGAAGGGCACCACTCTCATACAGGCACGCAACCCTCAACAATTTGCAAAATGCGTTTGTCATACGAATTGAAAAACGGTTGTACAGAGCGCTATCACCACAAAAACGAATTGAAATACGCTTTTATAGAGCGCATTAATCAATGAAATCCAGCACACTTTTACAGGCACTCAACATCAAAACGAATTGAAACACGACTTTACAGGCACGCCACACAGGAAAACGAAATGCCCATCGAAATTACAGGATCGAAAAGGCATTTCCTCAGCGAGATCGGGCAGCAATAAAGGAAACAAAATGCCCACTGTTTATAAAAAGAAAACACCCATCAAAATAAAGGCCCACTGCCCATAAACGCCCAGTGAATACAAAGAAGCCCACAGTAAGGAAATAAAATGCCCAATGTAAGAATGGCTTGTTGCGTATTGAAAACGCCCCATAACACAAGGAAAACGCACACATAAAAATCCCTTCCCCAAAACACGTCACAGTCATCAACACAACATCGAGATATATAATAAAAAAAATAAAATTCCGGAGATCCAATCATTAACCATTTAACCAACAGCATTTTCAGAACTACGATGCAGCAAGTAATCCAAACGGATTTGCCGACTGATTTTTCAGTGTCACCATTACCAGGACGAGTTGCCAGAACAAATTTAACCTTCGACAATCATAGAAACGAATTTTCCAGGACTAGCTATTCAGTAAAAATTTTATAAGACAAGATTTGCCAAAGCAATCGCACAATAACCATTACTGGAACGAATTTGTCGGCAGAGTTTTTATTTTCAATAACATAATACACAGTCCTGAATTATAACAACAACCATTTTGTACAGTCCAGGACGTTAAATAAAAAGGTGTAACAGCAGTATTTAAAATTTACGCTATCCCGCTCCATCATTTAAATTCGCACAGTCCCGAATTACGGCAGATTAATTTCATACAGTCAGAGCGATGAATGGAAGGGATTTTACAGCATCATTAACATTAAAATTGCCAAAGTATAAAATGCATTCTACTTCACCAATTAAATTCATACCGTTGCCTTACGCCTGCGTCGGAAGACGTCCCGCGCTTCGTGCCGCGTCCCGCGCTCCTTGCCGCTCCCGCTCGCCGACCGCAAAAGGCTCACCGGTACCTCCCAGCCAAACGCTAGGGATACTCTGCTTCCCCCTTAGCCCCCCGAGCCGCAAAGGGGCCACACAAGAACCAGAGATAACACTAGCCTCTCAGCTCGCCTCCACGGCTGAGCTACCACTCCGACACAGCTGAGATAGACCCAACTCCTCACAAGAAATCCGTCAAGCCACAATTCGGTAGCGTAACGTTACACTAACCGTTCATCCTCTCTTCCTTCTTTTCCCCTTCTTTTATAGAAAAATGAGACCCACCTACTTTCCTAAATTATTATTAAATTAGTTTTTAATGACAAACCTCTAAACATTCTCCGTCGTCCAAGTGTCGCTCATCCCTACGGTTCTCCAAAATTAATTTCTTTTTAATAATTAAAAGACTCAATTCCCTCACTCCCCCAAAAATCGCTCCTTAAATCACTCCTAGGGTTCCTAGATCCCCTCTCATGCTTTTAATAACTTTCCTAAAACGTAGTTGCTGATTTTTAGTAGCTCCTAAATGATGATTCCTTTTTGCTTTTTACCCTATGTCTCCTACTTTCCATAAATAAGTTTCCTTTATTACAAGTTTCCTCATTTCTTATTTTTTTTATTCCTCTCCTTTATTTTTTATTTTTTTATATATATATATATATATATTTTTTAATTTTTATTTATTATATTTTTGTTAAACCCAAATGATAAAAGCGCTTAATAGTCTTTTCAATATATATATAAATATTTTTATTTTTATATATTTTTTTGAAATCCTAAATTTTTATACTCCCCTCTTTAATAATTTTAATTCTTCTTTATAATTTAAACGCCATGGGTTTCACTTAAATTATTTCCCCCATTACTTTACCCCCTTTACTTTTAAGAAGACTTTAATTAACACCTAGGAGGGTTTTAGTTTACGCCCCATGTTTATTTTTGTAGGATCTTTTCTTAGGGCTTGTCAAAATTTGTCTTAGAGATGTTTTAATTTAGGTTTTGATTTGAATAGGGCGACAATTTAATTAGGGGAGTCGTTTTTAAGAATTTTTATCAGGCGTTAAGGTATAGGGTCATCTAGGTTGTCTTATCATCATCATCCATGTGACGTGCCCTTCAGGATGCACTACGTGCTCCAAGGGTGCCACTCGCCTCGTTTGCCTCTGTTGCACGATGTGCCCTTCAGGATGCACCATGTGCTCCAAGGGTGCCACTTGCTGACTTGTATTTCTTTGCGCGACACGCCCTTCAGGATGCACCACGTGCTCCAAGGGTGCCACTCGCTGACTTGACGGATTGGTAGGCTCTATAACCCCTAGAGTCAACACTCCGCCAGGTGAACTTGTGGGAGACTAAGGGATCTAAGGAATAAGGCCCCCACCTTATTGCGCGCCCCTTAGAATCATCGTGAGCGACTGTCGCAGTCTGCCCTCACGGCATCGTGGATCCTCTCGAACTAGG
>ML776671.1:519485-530870 GCA_009831015.1 Picea engelmannii | reverse complement strand
CTGGTTGACCTTTTTGTATTTACAGTAAAAATAAAAACTTACTGAAAGAAAGGTAACTATAAACAAAACATGAAAACAAACCGGTATGTACAATGAGAGTTCAGAGACCTATTACTGCATGAAGTGTTTGAGGTATCACCCATTGATAGGGGCGTTAAGAATATTTCCGTCGATATTTTCTAACAAAAATGCATTCTTTCCCTCAGAAGATGTAATTTTGTATGGTCCGCACCAAATCTGATCAATCTTACCATGTTTCCCAGAGTCCTCTTTTCTGGCTTCCCAATTTAGAACCAAATCACCAGGGAGAAATTCCCTATCTTCAGATTTTTGGTCAAATAAGGCCTTCATATTGTCTTGATATTTTTGTAGTTTTTCATTTACTTCAGCCCTATTTTGTTGAATTTCAATCAATTGATTCATCCTCCTGGTAATTTCATTTGGCTCTTCTTTTGAGTCTTGCCAGAGTTTCATTACTGGCAACTCTAGATTTATGGGTAAAATGACGTCAATACCATATACCATCTGAAATTGAGACATTATGATTGCATTTTTTGTGCCTATCCTGTTAGGTCATAAAGCATATTTTAAATGTGCATTCCATGCTTTCTTATTTTCAGTCAGTACCTTCTTAATTATAGTGATCAAGATTTTGTTAGATGACTCAACTAATCTGTTGCCCTGTGGATAGTAGGTCGTGGAGTGTCCTAGCACAATGTTATACTTTTGGAAAAAACTTATCATGGCCATGGATTTGAAGGCCTGAACATTATCAGTAACTAATTTTCACGGACATCCAAATCTTGACAGGATATTCTCCTCCAAAAAAATTATCACTACTGCGTCTGTTGTGTTTCATGTAGGAATAGCTTCCACACATTTAGTAAAATAGTTTGTAGCAGTTAGAATCCATTTATGTTGAGAACTCGAGTGTGGATGGATATCTCCAATAAAATCAAGACCCCATTGTTGAAACAGAGCTTCATATTTAACTGGAACTAAAGGTAATTCCAGAATGTTTTGCTTGCATGTCAACAACTAGCAAGGATTACAAGTTCTGACCTTAGTGTTTACATCAATGAATAATTTCGGCCCATAATACCCAAATCTTAAGATTTTATAAGTCGTTTCTCTCCAGGCATGGTGTCCTCCACACACTCCTTCGTGGAATTCATTTATAACTTTTTATGTTTCGGATTCTACTAAGCAGCTCAGTAAGAATCCTAGGGGATCCTTCCAATACAATTGACCATCTATAATACAATATTTTACAGCGTGTAACTTCAATGTCCTAGATTTAGATTGGGTTAGGTCGTTGGGGCACTAAAGGGTCAGTAAATAAGAAATAATGTCACGGTACCAAACTGAAGAAGAGAATTTTTCTATAATTTCAGTTGTGGGCACAGTGACATCGAGTTCATCTATCTCTAAAAATCATTCATTCTCTTGAAGATGATTTATTCTGAGTGATTTCATATTTGATTTAGCCAACAATTTAGCCAATCCCTGACCTTTAATAAGTTTATTTGTTTTAACTTTCAGGTCTAACTCCTAAATATTTGCTAACCATCTACCTCTCCTTCCATCGTTGTCGGGTTGGACCAGTATATCCTTAACAAAACTGGTAGGTACATAAGAAATGATCTTTGAATGTAGTACATAACTTCTAAAATCTTTGTGGGATTTCACCATTGCGTAAGATTGATTTTCCAATATAACATATTTTAGCTCAGCATCTCTGAGAATTTTACTAAAAAATTCAATTGGTTTCTCAAAACCCTCATTAGTCTTCTGTAACAATACAGCTGCAATAGTATGCTCAGAAGCAAATGAAAAAATCAAAAATTATTTTAAATAATCAGGACTTGCCAGTACTAGTGCTTCACCTATGACCTTATGAATGATTTTGAATGACGCATTAGCCTTGTTTGTCCACTTTACCTCGATGTCCTTCTTAAGCATATATTTAATAAATTTTACGATTTCAGCAAAATTTGGAATGAATCTTCTCAAAAAAATTATTTTCCCTAAAAATGACTAAATTTATTTCCTATTACTGGGAATATTAATAGTATCTATTGCTTCAATCCTTTTCGGGTCAATTTTGATTCTATCCCTAGACACTATATGGCCCAAGAGTTTACCTTCTTGCATTGCAAAATGAGATTTCATGGGATTCATAGACAAACCAAATTTGCGACATTTTTTGAAAGTTTGCTTGAGGTGTACTAGGTGTTCTGCATCGGATTTAGAAAAAACAGTAAGATCATCAAGATAAATAAAAACAAACTTATCTCTTTCGTTGACGAAGGAAATGTCCATTGTTCGTTGGAAATTTTCTCCTGCATTCATTAAACGGAAAGGCATTTTGTCATACATAAAGGTACCCCAAGGAGTAGTGAACGCAATTTTATTTTTATCATCTTGATGGACTGCAATTTGATTGTAGCCTGAAAATCCATAAATCATAGACATTTTGTTATCTCCTACTACTTTCTCTAAAACATGATCCATTTTAGGCAATTGATAATTGTCTTTGAGTGATGATCTATTTAGATTCTTGAAGTCTACACACAGTCTGATTTCACCGTTTTTCTTTCTTACTGGAACTAAATTGGCTACCCACTCGAATTATCTAAGTGGGACAATGATCTTGGCATCTAGAATCTTCTTTAATTCTTTCTCTATCACAGGCAGCAATATAGGGTTAATCTGTCTGAGTTTCTGCCTAAATGGCTTGACACCTTGTTTCAGAGGAATTTTGTGTTCCATTATAGTGGTGTCATAAGTTCTTAATTCATCATAGGACCAATAAAAAAACATCTTTATACTGTCTAAGAAACTCAACATACTTACTTTTTATTTTAGGAGGAAGGTACTTAGATAATTTTACCAACCTAGGATTTTCTTTAGTGCCTATATCGCAATCTTCAACCTCTTCTATTTGAGGCTGTAAGGTGGACTTCAAAGGAATGTCATCATGATTAAATAACCTCTCTAAGGGGATCAGGCCTTTGGGGATCTGATTATTTTTCAAAATAAGCATACGATGATTAGAAATATTATTTTGAAACTCCTGAAGATATTCCCCTTCCTGAATGATCCAATCCGGATCATTTTGATTTTCCTAGTCGACATGTGTTTCGGCAAAGTCATCCACCATTTCTAAAAATTTCCTAATTTGTTCATCATCCTCGAAAACCTACCAAAGTTGTAGGTTATTCAGTATGGAAGGTCTATGTCTCATATCTATATCGTATTTAAGTTTGAAAATCGTTGGAAGCACAAAGGTTGAGGTCACTTTAGCCAATGAATCTGCCCTTTGATTCTCATTTCTAGGGATGAAATGAATATTAATCGATGAGAAAAAATTCTTGATTATATCCCAAGCACAGTTCCTGTAAGATCTCAACCTTGGGTTCTTAGCCTGGTATTGACAATTAATTTTTTTTATAATCAGTTCAACGTCACCATAGACTTCTAAGTTCTTAATCTTTAATTTTCTAGAAGCTTCTAATCCTAATACTAGGGCCTCATATTCACATACATTGTTAGTATAATCTATGTCCCACTGTAATCTGTAATAAAAAGGAATGATGAAATCATCGTTGAGTGCCAAAAATAGCACTCCAGCTCCTGCTCCTTCACAGGATGAAGCACCATCAAAATACATTTTCCGAACTCCAGAACTATATACATATTTACTTATCTTTTCTTATTTTTATTTTTCTGTGCAATTTTCTTCTATACATACATCTAAATCATCATCAATAGATAAAATACAATTCCCTAAATCATGATCGGCAATGCAAATAGGTTAGTTATTTGGGTTCAAAGGATCACCTACTGTAAACGCCAACCTTGTTTCTTTGTACAAGCACGTGATCTGTCCTCCGAAGATCGGGATTGTGGCATAAGTCATGTCGAGCTGGAGGGATCCTCCAAGTTTGGCACCCCAAGACCTGGATAACAGCATGACATACTTTGGGGGTATGTCTACAACAACCACATCCATTAGAATGCTTTTAACAGGAATCTGTGCAATATTAACCACTAAATATTTTATCATACCTACACATTTAACCTTTCTCGAATCGAAAGAATACAAGTCTACATATGGTCAAGTGATTTTGAGACCAAGTCTATCCATAATGGCTTTAGGAATTACATTGTGAGAGGCTCCAGAATCCAACATGAAATTGTGGAGTAGGTGATCGTGCAGAGTTAGTGTGATATATTAAGGGGCGACGATATCTATGGCACCTTCGAAATGTGGACCAAAAATTATATTAGGCTTATCATCTTCTAAGTTTGTAACGTCAACCTGACTTTCATTATCTGAAAAATTAATTATTTTAGCAATTTTCTTTCTGTATATTGGGTTTTTTTCCAGTTTGACCAGAGGTATAGGGATTTTGATTTTATTAATTTCATTTACCAGACTGAAATTTACCGTTGTTTTATCAACTTCTATGATTTGGGATTCTATCCCCTTCTTTTTGGTTTTATTTATTTGTGATGTTTTTATTTTAGCCACAGGAAACTCTACTTTCCTTGTGTTAACAACTGGTGTTTTTGCTGAATTTGTCTTGGTAGACTGTATATCAACAGTCTTGGTTTTAACAGTCGGTTTTTCAGCAACTTTTGAAACTGCCTCGTTTGTTTCCCCTCTCGACAGAATTTTCTTCAATGGGGCGGTTGTGATATTCCTGTTTCTAGGCCTTAGATTATATTTCTGTTGGAGTTCGACCATTATATTATCAGCAATTCCTTGATATGATGAATCTTCTGTAATATTTGTATTCTCGTCATTTTCATATCTGTATTCTTTATTTAAGGATTTTTCGTAATCGTGTCTCGTAAAATAAGGTTCTTGACAATCATCGCCAAGATTATTTATATCTTCTCCTAACTCCTCAAAATTTTGCACGTCTTCTCCTCCTATAAAATTTTCATTTTTGAAGGGGGCTTGAATCTTTTGATCTTCATTCTTAATTTGTCTTTGTTGTATTTGAGGGTTATGATTCCTTCTAAAATATTTTCTAGGGAACTGATCATTCTTTGATTAGTCTAATTCCATTCTCTATATTTTATTCGACAATTCTTTAATTATTCTCGCCATGTCATCCATCTTACCTTCCGAAGACCTCCCAAATTCAGAGGGTCTTGCTTGTTCTTTGTACCATCTAGTCTCTTTATTTCCCGTTTCAAATGTTGTTTTTAACTTTCTCGATGCCATCATGTTTGATTCGATTTCTACAGCGTCATCCTGCATTTTAGTGAGATCAACAGATCTCCTTTCTCTCAACAATAGAGAGAAATCCGGATCAAAAGCCCCAACAAAAGTTACTTTTGTTGTAGGTTGGGAAGGTTTAACCTCAGCTGGAATTTTATTATATAATTTATTGAATCTTTGGGTAAACTCAAGAACTGATTCTGAATTTTTCTTTCTCAGAGCTCCAAACTCGGTTAGATAATAGATATGATATTTCATTTCTCCCCATTGTCTAATAAAAGAATTTTCTAACTCATCATATGATCCTATGGACCCTGTTGGGATTCCTCGGAACCAGGTTCTCACCTGACCTTTGAAATTTTGAACGAGAAGCCTTGAATAAACATCCTCGTGCTCGAGGAAAAGGATATCAGAAAATTGGTCAAAGAAATTGATGTGTTCGATAGCGGTCAAATCTCCCTCCCCAGTGAACTTCGATATATTTTTCATATAATTTTCAAGTATATCATGGAGAGGGACTGGGAGGACCAAAGGGGCATACCTAGCATCTACTTTGGAAAATATTTTAGGAGGTGGGGGTGGTACTTGACCGCCCCCCCCCCTCCCCCAACACCACCACCCCCGACCACAACCATTGATAATTTAGAGGGAGAAACTTGGAGATTATAGAGAAGGATTTTAAGGATATGTGGTGACCTTTCGATTACGTCGGGAGACAGGAAATTTGAAAAATAGGGAACTGGAAGAAGAGGAGTGGTTTGTTTGGACTCAAAGGATGTGTACACAGGAGAACCAACAGGAGTTGAGTCAAGGTATACAGTATATTCTTCTGAATTCTAAGAGGTTGTAAACTAAATCTCTAGAAGTGGTGAGACATCAATTGAGGCGAGAAGTGAGATAGATTTTTTACCTCTATTGGTAAAGTAGACAGTTGAAAAAGATTTGGCTTTAAATTTGGGTAACACCAACTCAGGTTCTAG
Organism: Picea engelmannii; assembly: GCA_009831015.1. Classification (NCBI taxonomy): domain Eukaryota; kingdom Viridiplantae; phylum Streptophyta; class Pinopsida; order Pinales; family Pinaceae; genus Picea; species Picea engelmannii. The sequence continues at coordinate 524,654 of ML776671.1, read as the reverse complement.
GGTTTTGATTCTATCAATGGATGTTTCTCTAAAAGGGAGTTGGGTATTCAACTGTTCAAGGAGATCCTTATTATTTGAATGAGCGGATTTGGGTTGATAAATCTTACTTCTTGATGAAGCAGTCTGTTTAAGGTATCTTCTTGTTTTCGAAAGTTTTTCAAGATCGGATACAGGGGAGGTCTATTTTTCGTCTGGATTATTTCTGGTATTCTTTCGATTAGAAGTCGGTTTATTAATCGTGGAATCGCCAAGTGAAGGATAAAAATAGCCTTATAAAGTGTTCAATCTTTGTTCACTATCAAAGAAGAAAACTTGCCAATGTCGTTCTTCCAGGGAAAAATAATTTTGTTTCTTCATTCCCCGGCAACGACGCCAAAAATATGTTGTTCCTGAGTTTATATTTAAGGCTTCAAAGTATAATGTCAAGGCATCTGAAAAATAAAGAGAGTTTAAAATATGAAAAGGAAATCAATTCTTTAGGGAAAGAAGCTATGGTTGATTCCTAAGTTGTTTTTGCCTAGCTTCCCAACGTTCATGGATGCTTATGTCTTATTCAATCACTTCCCATGAATGTTCAAGTTCAACACAGGTGTTAGCAGTATCTAAAATGATATTAAACAAGGTTAAAACGATACTAGTCTGATCTTGTAGCAACCTACTCGTTACGACAACAACTCAGACAATAGGTGCAAAAAAAAAAATTTGTTAAAAGTGTGTGCGCACGTGTAGATAAGAAATAGACACACTGGGCCCTACGACGCCACCCGACGACTAACAAGACACACCCATGATGAGCACAACAAGTAGACACAAGACGCTCGACAATAACTGCAAACATGAACGATCATAGATATAAGGCACACAACACAAACATTTGACGACAAGGCGTTATCTCTGCCTCCATTAGCATTAAGTATCAACCCGTTATTCCCTTAAATTTCCTTTAGTCGAAGAGTTGCCAATTCCACCCTTGAATAATGTAGAATCAATTCATTGCAGGTTCCCAACACTAATGCAAATAACTGATCGTGTAGCATCATAATTCCCAACCATACTACTGATTTACCTACAATACATTCTAAATAAGTCATGACAATTTTACCTTCAAATCTTATCAGGGGGGGTAAGTATCATAATGGACTAAATTTACCTGAACTCCAATAAACATAATATATGGTCAATAGAAACGTATTGGAAGATAAATAGTAAGGGTCCCAACATTGAGATGTCATTGAAAAAATCTGCCAATTTACCTCGCCTCACAGGATAGCATCATTACGTTTAAAATATAAGGTCTTTGCAATATAGCTGACTATTATCCTAAGAAAACTACAAGGATATCGTCTAACCACCTACCAATTATCTAAATCCATTACTTAATATTTCCTTTAAACAAGTAACGTAGAATAACCTTATCATAACATTAGCATTAAATTAAATCAATACGTTATTTTAAACTTTACCAGGAACAACAATGGTAATAGGAACAAGCATTATCCTAAATACTGGTATCAATACCCCCTCATTACCTAGTGGTTTAAGTCCACCCTAATGACACACCCTTATCCTATGTCAATATATAAGAACAACATCGTATTCTTAAATAACATCAGGTCTAAAATAGCATCATGACTTCATATTTAAAATGCCAATATGTAACGATGACAATATCTAAATTGAACCTATTTAAAAGTAACTGAATTTAGAAACAACATCGCATCTTTAAATAACACCGTATCTAAAATAACATCATGACATCATATTTAAATGCCAATATGTAACAATGACAATATTTAAATTAATCATATTTAAAAGTAACCGAATTTAGAAACAGCATCGTATCTTTAAATAACATCATGTCTAAAATAACATCATGACATCATATTTAAAATGCCAATATGTAATAATGACAAATTTAAATTGATCATATTTAAAAGTAACTGAATTTAGACAGGACCAGAAGTAACAATAATTGAAATGCCAATATTCGAAAAAACCACATTTACAACTTCAGTTTTTATACGTTATTGGGAGTTGCTGAAAGCGCATTAAATGGTCCCCTCGACTACATTCAGTGCGTATCTAGCATAGCACAATTTAATGTACAGAGTAGCTGTCAAGTGATACGATAAAGCTGAGATTTTGAGATTCAAGATGATGTGATTTAAACTTGCCTGAATTGGTAAATTGCAAAGTATTCATCAATGGCGGTTGTAAAAGAACAGTGTTATAAACAGTTTGGATCTCATATCATATCAAGCACTCCCATTAGTTTGTTGTCAGATCATTGCTCACATCAATTGTCTTGGTCTCAAAATTTTCCATAGATGGATAGATTCACATCAATTGTACTCAAAGTTGATTGTAATTTCCATCCATTCACGTCGCTCATATTGACTGGCCATTGGGTACCTATTCCTTCCAATTGGCACACAATGTATAATTGGATTTCGTGACCAAAGTCTGATTCCTTTTGGAGTTGCATGGCTACTCTGTATGACTGGAATCTGATTTTTTTGAGTTGCATAGCTATCTAGGCCAGCAATATACAGCTTGCTAAGCAGGCTGTATATAGTCATATATCTCAGTGTATATATCAAGGTTATCAGATTATATATGTCGCATCATTCAATACTATTATATACTATTAGTGACACTAACGCTTAATAGTTCAATAATGTTACCCTTACCCGATTCAACAAAGAATCATTGAATTCACCTTTATTACTAACACACACACTGCACCGTTTTTGACCAATTATGCCTAGGGTGTAGCCAGAATCGCTGGTTTAACAAGAGTGGGAGGAAAGGTTTTGTTTCAATTTATTTAAAAATAATATTTCAAATCAAGTAAACCCGGCACCGTTTTTTCCCTTCTTTTTTTTTTTGTGTTTCTTTTTCTTCCAGGAACTGTTACAAGTGGATGAACGGTTAAGTGATATCATTAATTGTGTCGATAGAGTTTTACACTTAACCACAATAATACAATCTGATATATAAAACTACAACCGGAAAAGTCTAGGTTAACCTGTTCCACAATCAAGATTTAAGATCGTAAAAGGGTAAAGAAAAATTACCATGTTCTCACAGTAACCTTGCCCTCCACACGCTATCATTAACGAAAGGAGGTTAGCAGGCCAACCAAATGCCGTAAATAATCCTATCTTTTATTTAACTAAAGCTCCTTTTGGTTATTGACACCTGGAATCTGTCTGTTGTTCGTGATTTTATTCCTTTCAAGGAAACTACCATCCTAAAGAAATCCTAAACTGTCCCTGGCAACAGAAAATCGTGTTACCTTAATTACCCCAAAATGTAATCAGTTCGGCAGTGTTATTTTATTAAATTTTTTTCTTGGAAACTAAAATCGCCCTACTCACAGCGCTCCCCAACACGTTGTTGCTCCGCATGCCTGTCATGCTACCTATGGAAATCGAGGTCTAAGGCAGCGGGAGGCCGTCGAAGGAGCCAACGAAGATCCATCAAAATAATAATAAGGAGGCAGTGTTCTGGGGCAGAGAGAAATTGCAGCGAAGTAATACAACGTGGACAGTAAGATGGTGGACGCACAAGAAAGTCTTCATTACTGTCAAACTTTAAGTCACGGAAGGATTCAAACATGGAGTTGCATTTAGGGTTCACTGTTAGGACGGAGTTGTAAACGAATTCGTGGGTAGTCAGTAGAAACAATTGAATGTTGGTACACAAGGAACGGGTAGGAAGTGAAATATCTGAGGTATCAAGGGTACAACGATACATTCCCAACATTGACCAGAATAAACGACTGAGCTCGAATAAACTGAGGGACAGGCAGCAGGGTAAACGGAGGTGAAATCTACTCAGAGGTAGCCACATAGTTCATTCATTAATGAACATTAGCTACAGGACTAAGCTTCTTAATTTACGGCAATGATTCCATTACATACCGTCGTATCAGAAGCTGGAACCAGTTCTCAAACTCGGGCTGCAAACGTCCAGATTTATCCACCAATACTTCTACTACGAGCTGACTGGGTCAGTTCCAATTTCGTGCATGGGAAGGAGGTCTTCTATAGTTCGAGAGCTAGCCGAGAAATGCCAACAAGTCTCAACCCTAACGATTTCAAGATGTTCGAATAAGCGAGCATTCCACTTTGCCTCACTTGTTCCGTCGCCTTAAACCTTGACGAGCTAACAAGGTCGCGTAGCTTTCCCCCTCAGTCACAAGTGGGAACGCCCACCATCAATGAACATGCCCATGGTAAAAAAAAATGGCAGCAATTATTTTAACACCACGAAATTGATAACCCCGCCCCACAGAGCCTATCGCCAGCCACCCACGGCGTGCAAGAAGGATAAGCGATTCACCAAGGACCAAAAAGTAGTAACCCTATACCCCAAACAAATTTCCAGATCTATAAAACTGAACCTTAAAAATATAAGGAAATGTCCAGACACAGTTTGCCGGAACAGATTCAATGGAACTTCAGAACAGATTGCCAACGCAGAAAAACTAAAAATTTAAATCTAGAAGACAGGAAACAATGGGTGCAGAATGCTGCTCAGAATGCCTTGGCTAAAAATTTTAAATCTAAATGACAGCAAACAAGGGGCACAAAATGTTGCTCAGAATCGAAACAAGTACGCAGGCCATTGTTATCCATCAAGCATCATACAACACTGAGGAAATTCTTTTTCTAATGTTCATCATGTCCTTTACAATCAAATTTAAATCTGAGCATAAGTTTAATGCATGCTACTCTACAATGACAAACATATCGTTGCTTTAACGTTTGCCGCAATGAACTCCTGTGCTCCTCGCTGCTCCGTTGCCTTGTTGCTTGCCGACCGTAGAGGACTCACCGATACCTCCCAGCCAAACGCTAGGGGTACTCTCCTTCCCCCTTATCCCCCTGAGCCGCAAAGGGGCCACACACAACCCAGACAGTACCTAGCTTCCCAGCTCACCTCCAAGGCTGAGCTACCACTCAAGTCAGCTGGGAAATCCCCAACTCCCACAAGCAATCAGTCCCATTGAAATTTTGACAGCATCACCATACCTCATAGCAGATACCCTTTCTTTTCCCCCATATCCTTTCTTTTATCCTCTTTTTCTTGACCTAATCCCATTAAGTTTTCCCCAAAAGCCCTAAATCCCCTTTTAAGTTTTTCCCCCGTTTTTATTTATTT
>ML776671.1:493266-507267 GCA_009831015.1 Picea engelmannii | reverse complement strand
CTCTCCCTCAACCTCTCTGCAAATCGTGTGTGGCCCCTTTACTCCATATGTGAGTCTGGTCGACAAGCTATCGTCAGCCTGCATCATCAACAATCATGTCAGAAATGTCAACATCAAATCATCAAATCAAATGAAACATCATAATAAACATATCAACCCAAAAGCACACTCCCTGACTCAGTCTGGAGTCCAAGGGGATTCTACCGATGCATGTGCATCCTCAAGGTCAAAAACCCTGCACACTCAATAAAACTGAGTCAATAGCATCTGTCGACATCAAATAGTAACACATCATGTCATCTGTCAATCACATCATAATCAAGTATAAATGGTCTAACATCATAAAAGTCCAGATCACTTGCGAGCAAGTGTCCTCAAATAATAAGTTTTCTCAGTGCGCCAGAGCGGGATGTTACAGATCTGTGAGACCGGGTTCTATATTAGGGTGTCTTTCCACAGGTACAGTCATGGAGAAAATAAAATTAAAATATTTGTTGTTTTTATGTTTGCTTTTTCTATTTTCAATAATACGAGAAAAATTCATGAAATTGAATTAATAATATAACAATTTAGAGGTCGTTTTCCATGTCTGAATCAAATTTGAAAATAATGTATGAGATGAAAGGGAAACATAAATCTATTAAAACAAATTGAGGCATCAATCACAGAAGAATATCACTCTGATACAGAAGAAGAAAAATGGGTGCGATAATTTTAATGAAGCATAAAATGTGGCAATCTAACTAACTCTCAGGTCTTGTGTTTGCTAATATCAAACACAGAGGAAAATCTGTAAGCAATCAGATAACCAAATAAACATATAACCACAGTAGATGTTCTACTAAGTTGTGATTAGGCATTCATCAAAGACATATGAACAAAGATGTTGGAACATGAAAGAACAAAAACACATATAACTCAAGATTGACGAAATATGGAGTCTTTGGTTTGCAATTTGTCTTAATTCTCGAAAAAGAGAGATTTCTTCATTTCCATCGGCCAAGAAAAAGTCTTCTTTAAGTCTTTTGAAATTATATTTATAAAAAAGGTTACCAACCCTAGACGGTTGGAATTTTCCTTACTCCTAGATATTAATGGTTACAAAATAAAAACTTGAACCATTCCACTTGTTTCCTTTCTATCTCTTTCTCATATTGGCAGAAGGAGCATGCACGTGTTACTTCATTACTTCTTTGAAGTACTTCCTTCACCTGGCTCAAGACACCCGACGCACCTGCATAGAAACTGTACTAAAATTATGGAAGGCTTTGTCGCATCCTTTGCCTCAAAAAGATACAGCTTTCTCTGTAATTTCAGCAACATGTCTTCAATCCTTTTACCTTCAAAATTTATTGACTATAACTGTAGAATTGGATTTACCATCCATATATCCATTTGAACGACGTCAACCTACTTCAACTATGAAATTTCAATCTGAGCTTCATTTAAGCTTTCTTTGATGTCCAATTGATGCTTTATAACATTGATTTGTCCTAGTATTCCAACATAATCCTCTTTTCCAATGCCTAGTAATTTTTTATCTAGCAAATAAAAAGCCTCTTCACAATCTTCCTTTATTTCTTTGTCCATTTTCTTACTCTCGGCTATATTGGCCTCCCATGCCCTTAGTATGATATCACCACTGATTTTTTCTACGACAGTCAATCTGGGAGTTACTGGTACCTCTTCTCTAGCCGAAGATATGACTGCCTTTTGAAAGGTGGTTCGGGTTGCATTAGCCTCTTTTTCTCTGAAAAGAATATTATCTAATGATTGACCCATCTCCTGAAAATAATCTTAGATGATCCCTACCTTAGAAAATAGGCTTTGTTGTACTACTTCCAGCTTCTTATGCATTTCCAGTGCCTAGGCTTAAAACACTACCATATTTACAACCTGGCTTTCAGTAGAACTCAATTTAGCTTGTAGTTGCCTTACCAATTCTTCTTGCTGGATGACCTGCCCTTGACTTGATTGAACAGTATTGTGTACTTATTCAACATCATATTTAAGTTGTTGAAATTCTTGTGTGTCTTTGGCTCTATCCTGTTCGAGTTCTTTGTTGACCTTGCTTTTGACATTATTCTCTACATTCTTTATTTGATCTCGTAGATGATTTATCAACTGATTCCTCTACCTTAGACTTTCTTTCAGATTATCAACAAATAATAAGTTGGTCGTTGCAAAATCTCCCAAAGAGCATTCCACCTCTGTAGAAAAATCTTATTTTTCCAAGTTTTTCCCATCTAATAATACTCTGTGATTTTTTACCATTACACCCTCTCTCATGTGAATTTCTTTTTTCACCACGGCCTTTCTTTTCTTATTGAAAAAGAACTCGGTGGAAGGTATATCCTCGATAGGGATAGGCGTGCAATCGCTTATGAACATTGCCTCTATATTAGGGATTCCTCTGGTGAATTGTAATGGTGTGGCAACCTCAATGGGGTTGTCGATTTCTGTGGATAAATTTTTCTCGGCTTCTTTGGTAGTTTAGGCGAAGAGGGTGGTCTATCTTCTCTGTTCTTTATTATTGTCTCTTTTTGTTCTTTGACCTGGTTATCTAATATCTCCATCTCTAGGATATTTCCCTTCTGAGTCGAAACCTCAACTTTCTCAAGGTTTTCCAGGGTTTCTTGTTTGGTAGAGATTCCAACTTATGGATTTTGGGTCTCTACTTGTTGTGTATCAGGAGATTTTAGGCTTTGCCCCTGCAATACTTTGGGTAGTTCGCTTCTCCAGTGTTTTTGGAAATTGTAAAACTCAACCATTTCACCAGGTAGTAGAGCTAGAACTCGGCTCAGAACTTCTTGGTAACATCTTACCCCTCAGAACATTTCGTCATGAGGGGACTCTTAATGTTCATACTTTTTAAGATTGCAACTAGCCATATGATTTCCCACGACCCTCTGTGGGTCATGATTCTTGAATTCAATGCTAACCAACTTTATCTCTTCTAAAGTTGCAGCCTCCACCTTGGAGTGACCGAAATCCAATAACGAAAATGAACCAATAGACAAAGGAAAAGATGGCCATACCTTTTTCTGCACAGCTTTTATCTCTTTTTTAATCCCGCCGAGTACAGTTTGTCATGTAACTTCATGACACACTAGTCTATCTGGTAAAAATTGCGGGAATTCATATGGAGGGACTGAGCAGACGAAAACTATGATATAAGAGAAATGTTCCTCTATGTACTAGTCTGCCACTTTAACTAGGCTAACCATAACCTTGTCTGAAATTCTTGGCAGTGGATGAACAAATATAACAATATGCATCCGCAACACTACCCAATTAAAGATTTCATAAAAGAAATATTTTTCTTTGTTTTCCCAGAGATTTGAATGGTAATAATGAATTGGTTATGTAGTGTCTGGAGTCCAACTCCATCTCATCAGTGGGAAATGCATCATGAAACAGATAACATCCATAAAATAAGATGATATAAAGAATGAAGTTGGTTTCCCTTTGGTTTTCTTCATTTGGTATTCTGAGATTTCACTAGCCAAATTATCTGTCAATATCTTTGCCCAGTCAAAATAAAATTCTTCCACCACCGAGTGAATAATGGGAACCCATGGTAAAACGAAATGGATCGTGTTCTCTTTTCCATAAATTCTACACATCATCATGGATATATACATGAACTGTGGTTCAAGCGATGAGATGGAATATACGCTGTAAGATTCGTTTCTGAAATTTTCGAGGCATGAACACCAGTCTTTGATCAGTTTGGAAAGACTCTTTTCATATTGATCACACTCTTTATTATTAAAATTCACTGGAAAAATGGCGTTATAAACGAAGTTTGATGTTGCAGACAATTTATACATGACCTGTATGTGTTCGGGTCGAAACAACCGAACAACTACTTTCTGAGAGTTGAAAATCGTTCGGGTCAGGATATCTACATGATCCAGCGCCCATCCAATCATGTCGGTGTAAGGTAAAATCCTCGGCCTAGTTGCTATCTTATGCAGTTCTGCTTGAGCGATAATCTTATATTTGGTAGATAATTTATCCTTTTCATTGTCGCTTGAATCATCGGGATAGTTTACCACTTCGTATTGTATGATGTTGAACACATGCGTCTAGGTTTTAACAACGTTTATACTTTTGGTGAAGTATTAGAAATAACATCTTTATTCTGGATGAAACTTTCACCAGTTGCTTTAGGTTCTTTTCGTGGAGCCATGATATCAAATTCAAAGTTCTGTTACCTGTTACAGAGAATGAAAATGCAGAAAACTAGTTATTTCTCTAAGCCAGTTTTAAGAAGACAATAAAGTGATTCATAACTAAAAATCCTCTTTTCCTTAAACGCATAAACCATGCATATACCTTCACTGACAACGTGTTTAATTCCTTTAATAAAAATATTTTGGCGTTAAAACCTGATCTTATTTGGAATCATTTCCCTAAATCAGAAATTAATGTCATTTATGGTCGATATCTCAGGAAGAGCACATAATTTGAATGTATCTGAATTAATTTTGAGCAATAGATTAATTAGAGTATAATCCTCATTTAGTACCTTAATTAATCATACCTATCACTTAATCAATTTTCGGCGTTTTGGGTCTTGGGGATCTTTAAAGTAGTTTAAATTAAGACTCATGAAACATGAAGTCACGATAGGTTTTAATTAACTATAATCATACTTAACACTCTTAATTAATCACGATTATTTTTAAAATGTCGGGGTTTCGGGGATTGGGACTTCGAAGCCTTTATATGTAAGAGCATCCTGAATCGTGAAGTCACGATGAGAATTACTCTTTGTTAATCTTACTTAAACATTAATAAACCTGGCTTAACATTAAAAACTTTCGTGAGTTCGGGGATCAGGACTTCGAAGATGCGCAATATTGAGCCCTCGTACTTCATGAAACCCCGACTCCCGAGAATTCAAAAGAAAACCTTTATATAGATTGATTCATTAATTGAAAAGGCGACTCCATAATCTACTAAGACATTTAAACCATTGGATTGATCGGAGGACTTTATTTCGACGGTGATTATCCAAGTGCATTTTTGTTTTCTTTTTATTTAAACAAAAACAAAATTTATTTTAGTCTAAGGTTTAGGAAAATATATATGTTTCAACAAATGCGATGAGGAAAGAAATTTTATTCAACATGCCAACGGATTTCCAATTATTAAAACAACGGTGTTTGAAAGAGGACATGATCACTATGTTTTTCTAGGCCAATGTGAACATGTCTTTTACTCAAATGTTCCAGGTGAAAAGGATTGGTCATTTGTTGTTAGATATGATCCAAGAGGAAGGCTAATTAAGTATACTCATTTACAGGAAGAAGATGATATTGAAGATCAAGAAGATGATTTGATAGATCAAACAAAGTCGGAAGATCATGGAGGGTCGACAGATGAAGAAGATGAAGAAGATCATGATCCAAGAGTAGGATACAATATTGCAATTCTTGATGATGATGTCGATGAAAATATGCTCGAAAATGGCATTGATAACGATGATGAGATCATAAATCCTTTCAACATTGTTTCAGAACCAGATGATGATACAGATGTCGAGTTCGATGAAGAAGATAAAGATACAGAATAAGTATGATTACACAGATGTTGAGGTTGGATTAGGTACGTGACTATATAATATTTTAATTTGTATGAATTATTCTCTTAAAATAATTTTCTTATAATGTCATGGTTAATTACATGTTTTTAAGTTTTATGTGATGTTTTTATATCCTATGTTACATGTTTTTTAATTATTATTTGAAACCTGAAAATAGTTTCCAATATACTAAAGTATGTGGTAGACTAAAAATATCATTTAGAAACACATAATTTCATGTACCTTCATTAATTTTTGTTTTTGTAGTTTCTATGCATGAATCTTAATAGGACGTTGTTTTCGATTATTTTCTATTTTATAGATTGGATTTTGGGGATCAATTGAGAGTGATGTGAGGTGGAGGGGAGGGGCCATATGAGCTTCCACCTTCACGTGGTTGGCCTTGTTCAGTAGAGGATAAATTATTCTTGAAACCAAGAGAATCTCTTTCATTTTTATACCATCATGATCGTATAAGATTTAATAAATATTGTTGTCACAGTATTGTGTGCATCAAGGAAGTTTCGATGAACGTGTTTTTCATTTCTATAGAATTTTATATGAAACCCTAATTTTCTTTCAAACTACACAATTTGGTTGACGCAAGTTTTAAGTTTTCGTCAGTCTTTCTTCATTTTTCTTTCAAGTTCTACATTAATGTATATACAATGTATATATGTCATAGTTGTGATGAAAACTCCCTCTTTTTCATTGATTTCTTAATCAACACCATAAAAATACTAGAGGCGGGAAATAGTGACATGTGAATGGGGGCAACGTTGAAACTTTTTCAAACTGTATCTGTATGCATTAAAATTTGACTTGGATAGACTATGTGCATGCCTTAACAATATGGGAGGGTTTCTAGACTCAAATTGCACTCACACACCCACTTTCTTCGATCATCATATCATCATGGAAACCATAAACCCTATTTTCATATGTTCTAGTAGATATGTTAATGATTCCAAATTTCATATTTGTATTTGACTCAAGGTCGAGCTAGCTTGAAAAGTATCAAATTTTAATTTCAATTTGATAAACCAAATATGAAATGAATCCAAGCATCATTTGATATATTCGCAAGAGAGACGAATGTAAATAATCTTCCGGCGAATTAGCTATACTATCGATGAAAAAAATTCGTCGATAGTATAGCTAATTCGTCGCAAGAATATTGTGTCTAATTTGAATGGTGTTACATGGTTTTCAAGGAGTCTAGGAATTATATTATGGTGCAATGTAGTGTAGTCTATAAGAACAATCTCTATGCCAAACCTCAAAATGGATAGTACCATATCTTGTTCATAAGACAAATATTATTTGTATGTTTCCTTTGTGGTGGCTCAAGCCCTCGGTACACATGATGTCTGACAATGAAATGTAACAATTTGACTATTGAATGATAGTGTTATGTCACCCATGGTTAAGGAAATAAATTAAGTTTCTTAGGTCCTATTTAAATCTTCTTAGAATTAATATTCGTTACATAGTCCTTGAAAAAAGACAAAAGACTTATGTAGTAGATATTAATTTGGTTTTCGTGTGGGACATTTTATGCCATTAGTATGTTTTGTACAAAAATAATGGATATTGGGGACTACACCATGGTCAAGGAACGAGGAACAACGAACAACGAACAAAAAACAAGGAACAACGAATGGAAATTGTACTAGGACTAGACACCGACAACAGTGACCTGTGAATGGGGCCAACTTTGAAATTTGTTCAAACAGTTTCTGTATGCACTTAAATTTGACATGGATAGACTAGTCTCATGCCTTAAAAATATGGGAGGGTTTCTGGACTCAAATTTCACTCACACACCCACTTTATTCCATCATCAATTCATCATGTAAACCATAAACCCTAATTTTATTTCAAAGTGCACAATTTGGTTGACGCAAGTTTTAAGTTTTCGTCAGTATTTCATCATTTTTCTTTCGGGTTCTACATTAATTTATAAAAAATGTATATGTGTCATAGTTGTGATGAAAAATCCCTCTTTTTTGTTGATTTCTTAATCAACACCATAAAAATACTAGAGGCGGGCAACAGTGACATGTGAATGGGGCCAACGTTGAATTTTTTTCAAACTGTATCTGTATGCATTGAAATTTTTTCAAACCATATCTATATGCATTGAAATTTGACCTGGATAGACTATTCTCATGCCTTAACGATATGAGAGGTTTTCTGGACTCAAATTTCACTCACACACCCACTTTATTCCATCATCATATCATCATGGAAACCATAAACCCTATTTTTCATATGTTCTAGTAGATATGTTAATGATTCCAAATTTCATATTTGTATTTGACTTAAGGTCCAGCTAGCTTGAAAAGTATCAAATTTTAATTTCAAGTTGATAAACCAAATACGAAATGAATCCAAACATCATTTTATATCGTCTCAAGAGAGACGAATGTAAATAATCTTGCGATGAATTAGCTATACTATCGACGAAAAAAGTTCGTTGATAGTATAGCTAATTTGTTGCAAGAATATTATGTCTAATTTGAATGGTGTTACATGGTTTACAAGGAGTGTAGGGATTATATTATGATTAAATGTAGTTTATTCTATAAGAACAATCTCTATACCAAACCTCAAAATGGATAGCACCATATCTTATTCATAAGACAAATATTCTTTGTATGATTCCTTTGTGGTGGCTCAAGCCCTCGGTACACATGATGCCTGACAATGAAATGTAACAATTTGACTATTGAATGATAGTTTTATGTCACCCATGGTTAAGGAAATAACTTCAGTTTCTTAGGTCCTATTTGAATCTTTTTAGAATTGAGATTTGTTACATAGTCCTTGAAAAAAGACAAAAGACTTATGTAGCAGATATTAATTTGGTCTTCGTGTGGGATATTTTATGCCATTAGTATGTTTTGTAAAAAAAAATGGATCTTGGGGACTAAACCATGGTCAATAAACGAGGAACAAGGAACAAGGAATAAGGAACAAGGAACAAGGAACAAGGAACGGAAATTGTACTAGGACTAGACATCGGCAACAGTGACCTGTGAATGGGGCCAACCTTGAAAGTTTTTCAAACAGTTTTTGTATGCACTGAAATTTGACATGGATAGAATATTTGTATTCCTTAACAACATGGGAGGGTTTCTAGACTCAAATTTCACTCACACCCCCACTTTCTTTCATCATCAATTCATCATGTAAACCATAAACCCTAATTTTCTTTCAAAGTACACAATTTGGTTGACGCAAGTTTTAAGTTTTCGTCAGTCTTTATTCATTTTTCTTTCAGGTTCTACATTAATGTATATAAATTGTATCTATTTCATAGTTTTGATGAAAAATCCCTCTTTTCCGTTGATTGCTTAATCAACACCATAAAAATACTAGAGGCGGGCAACATTGACATGTGAATGGAGCCAACATTGAAATGTTTTCAAACTCTATCTATATGCATTGAAATTTGACCTAGATAGACTATTCGCATGCCTTAACGATATGGGAGGGTTTTTGGACTCAAATTTTACTCACACGCCCACTTTTTTCCATCATCATATCATCATGGTAACCATAAACCCTATTTTTCATTTGTTCTAGTAGATATGTTAATGATTCCAAATTTCATATTTGTATTTGACTCAAGGTCCAGCTAGCTTGCAAAGTATCAAATTTTAATTTCAAATTGATAAACCAAATATTAAATGAATCCAAGAATCATTTGATATCATTTCAAGAGAGACAAATGTAAATAATCTTGCGATGAATTAGCTATACTATTGACGAAAAAAGTTCGTCGATAGTATAGCTAATTCATCGCAAGAATATTGTGTCTAATTTGAATGGTGTTACATGGTTTGCAAGGAGTATAGGTCTTATATTATGGTGAAATGTAGTGTAGTCTATAAGAACAATCTCTATTCCAAAACTCAAAATGGATAGTACCATATCTTGTTCATAAGACAAGTATTCTTTGTATGTCTCCTTTGTGGTGGCTCAGACCCTCAGTACACATGATGCATGACAATGAAATGTAACAATTTGAATATTAAATGATAGTGTTATGTCACCCATGGTTAAGGAAATAACTTAAGGTTCTTATGTCCTATTTGAATCTTCTTAGAATTAAGATTCATTACATAGTCCTTGAAAAAGGACAAAAATACTAAGTGTTGATCAATTTAGACTGGCAGGGAAGGATGGCATGGAAATGTCCCCATCCACTGTAAAATGTTCAAAGGTTGTAAGTGACTATTATGGATGAACATAAAGACATTTTGTTTCTAGATTCTTGTGTCATGATCATGTGGTGAAGTGCTTTCTTTATGCAATGTATCATGTGCACTATATGTGTGTGTGTGTGTGAGAGAGAGAGAGAGAGAGACCTATTAAATCTAATATCTATCCCAAGAGAGGGAGAGAAAAATAGTTACAACCATAAGCATTTATCCAAATGTAGTGTCCATATTGTTATCACCCTGTAATTTCCCAGTCTAAGGAGGAAATCGACAGGGGTAACCACAAAACCACTTTGAGTTAGGGATCTATCCCTTCAAGACTCAGAGATGGATCTCTATGTCAGACTTATATTTGTTTGAGCATGGATCTTAGGCTATCTATGAGGATAAAAGATTTTTTTTTAGAGTTTCTTGTTGAGACGGCAAAAGGGGTCATTGGGAAAAATGGAGTCAAAAGTTAAAGTGTTCAAATGAATGGATAACTAAGAAAAAAATGCAACCAAGAAGGGTAATCATGTCAGTGGATCCTTTGAGCTTATAAAATGGGAAAATAAGAATAGATCGAAGTTCATTTCAAATGCAGAGAATATCTTATCCGAATTATACATTTCAAACTTGGAAGAAAACATAAATATTGTTTCGAGGCAACACAGGGTGTTAAGAACAAATCTTGCACATTGTCTTCTCATAAACAATACAGAAAGAAACAACATGTGAAATAGGACAATAACAAGTTACATCAGGGGAAAACTTCACCACTTAAATACGACACAAGAATATGGAAATATAATGCCTTTGTATTCATTCGTAACAGTGACTTACAGTTTATTGAAACATTTTTAGAGTGGATGGGGACATTTCCATGCCATCCTTCCCTATCAGTCTAACCCCATATTCCTTTGAAATCACAGGCTTTATAGCCTTTACATCAAAATCTAATATCCTATCAAAAAGGATCTGAAATACTAAAAATAGTACATAATCAAAATAGTTTCACAAAAGTAGGATCAGGTCCTATCTTAAGGGGTCAACCCCTTATACTAATCTAGTAGTCCTCAACAATATTTGTCATATTTAGCAGTCTTCTGGGTGATGACAAGGCAACTCGAGATCCCTTTCTGGCACCTGGGAAAATATTCAACCAATAATAGGATAAATTTTGAGCTTTTTATCATTTGTATTTGCCACTAAACCCTGAAAAAGGGGATGATCTTTATCCATTTTAGAGTTATAATTCATTTTAAATCTTCCTTGAATGATGTGGCAGCAAAAATATTCAATCTGGGAAAAAAATATAACTTCTTGCCTGTGTCTACGCTTTCAGCAGCTTATGTGCCTGAAACAGAGTAAGATAAGTTGTCGAAAGTCATAGGATTCGACAGCTAACAACGCTTTTTCAAATTTGGTTAAGCTGTTGAAACTGTCAGTCTTTTAAGTCATTTCCAACATTGCAAAAATGGAATTTCTTCGATCTGTCTACCCTTCAGGATCTTCATTGAGATTCATAACAGCTTCTTCTAGATATTGTATATCAGGATGTGTTCCTGGCTTAGAATCTTTAAGCATCAGTTTGATCCTTAAGCATCTAACCATTTTATGCAGCTTATGATTCTCCTTGAGCAATTTCTTATTCCTTTTCTGCTCCTTTACATGCATTTTAGCTAACCTTCCAAAACAATCTCTTACCTCATATAATGTGTTCATTATAGTCTGGTTTTGGGATTTGATAACCCTCTCATGCAATTTTAGTTCCAGTATCTCTTCTTTAAGATTCTTAATCTTTGATGATTTTTTGGCCTTTCTTGTTGATGTTGGAGTTATTTCAAGATCTAGGGCTTCAATTTCAACTTTTTCAATGTTTCCCCTTTCCACGGTTGATGGATCTGCTACCATTTATACAGTTAAAGGTTATGAATCAGAATCAGAATAAGGTAGTTTTAGGACATTTTTTGATGCATTTTTTTTCTGGATCTTCTTCCAGTTTCCCGAACTCCAACCTCTTCTTTTCTTTCTCTGATTTTAAGGGAGAAACCTTGGTGAAATTTTCCATAGGAGATAATTCTCTTCTCTTCTTTTTGTTGGTTTTTGGGGAGGTCAATTCCTATGAGGGAGTCCCTCCTTTCTTGGGCTGGACTTCTTGCTCAAATTCTCCCCAGAACAAGAGAATGTCCCAATTTTTGTCCCTCCACCTCAGTTCTTCTAGAATGATCAACTTGATCATCCCATGATGGAAAATCCTATTGTGCACATTATCAGGCTTAGCTTGAGCTTGGTGTGACATCTTAGTTAAGTTCCTATGAAGGTAATGGGGTAGATTCAGAGGACACTTGCCTGTAAAATGATTCATCAGTTTGAAGTGATAGAGCATGAATCTACCATACCGACCTTCACAAGTGATGTACACTTGAATTTCCTTAATAAAATGTTGTCATTTCTGCTCCAGCTAAGACCTGGGAACATCCTTCTGCCAAATAATGTTTTGAAATTCAGGCTTAAGGTAAGACATGAACTCAATATCCTTAGTGACAGTTGTTTTAAACCATCTCTCACCTTTCCCATGCATTATGTTGTTTCTGCAACACTGGCCTCTTCAATTTGTATTACCATTAGACCCAAGGTTACTTTTGCTCCACTGAAGCTCCGAGCAAAGGCTTCAGCAGCACCCTAGTGATACCCCTACAATTTCTCACAATACATATAGCAACCTACTTCTTTAAACATCTAGAAAATCTCAGGATGAGATTCCAGATATAAGACATCATTTAGCTCCTTCCTGAGCAACTTTCCTCCAATGGCCATCTGTAACAAACGTTAATACCTGCAAACAACAAAATCGGGCTAGAGTGGAAGATCAGTGCTCATGTAGGGCGAAATGGAAGTAATGGAGGAAAACGTGTGAGGTAGACTAGAAATTATAATGCTCATTCAAGACAGAGAACGCCATATGGTTTGTTGGGCGAATTTGATAATGAAAAATGATTTTCGATGATGGAAGAATCCCACAAATGACAGTAAGGGTTTCGGCTCTGATATCTCAAGGTTAAATGATTTCTCAAAACATCAATTAAAATCGTAGTAGAACACCTCAGATCATGGCAAATGATATTCATACATGATTTCGGTGGCATTTAGAATCATCATGGCATGTGTAGATATGGTGGTTTGGGGGTTTGAAGGGACAGGATAAACGTTAGAAAAATTTTGCGCTTTCGGCAGCTAAGAACACCCGCGCCTGCCTTTTTAGCTGACGAAAGTGAGAAATTTCGGCAGCTTATAACACATTGAAAACTGACCCTTAGCTGTTGAAAGCTAACCTTTGACACTTTTTCATTCAAGAGCTCAAACCATCATTTGCCAACTTTGGATATACCAAGGCACATTTTCAAATATAAGATACATCACTAGACCATTACTCTGAGTTTCTTAACATGAAGACATTCAAAAAAATAAAAATGATTCAGAGAAAATTTCCAAATAGGTAACTAGAGACCAAATGACTATATCATAGGAACCTAACACATATAATCTTTGCGGCATATGATTTCATAAATTTTGATTTGACCATAAAAAAAATAAGGAAAGCTAACCTCAACCTGACCCATATTCTCCCATTCTTATCCAATTTCTCATTGTAGAGCACTCCATGCATCTCCTCTAACCTTTTAACATGCATATTCTAGCTCACTTAATCCCAACCTATTCAATCTGACTATAATTTGATATGTATTATGTCATGTTTATAATTTTCTATATTGTATGTTGAATGGATAATTTCCCTATGTTTTGTTATTTGAGTAACAAGTTATTATGCACTCATGCATAGGACTTGATGGGCAAACATATTTGGGTAACAATATCTTATGTGTGCATGCATAGGACTTGATAGGAAAGTAGGAGTCTTATAAAATGCCAGCAAGCATATAGTGTTGATACTGAGAGGGGGGTGAATCAGTATCAAGTAAAATTTAAAACCTTTTTCAACTTATACTTAAACCATTCAACTATATCCAATGATAAATGAACAATAATATAATATTTACACCAATACACCACAATAAACCATGCACAATATATGAGAAATAATCAATAGTTATTGTTCAAGGGAAGTAATGACTTCCAAAGGTAGCTACAACTTCCAAATGTAAAGGGAGGGATAAACCTCCAAGAGGAAGATACAAT
>ML776671.1:461202-476711 GCA_009831015.1 Picea engelmannii | reverse complement strand
TGGGTACCTAAGGAACTACCTCCTATAGATGTTGACTTCGTTGTCAACAATAGGACATATCGCATTGCACCATCCTCCCTGCATGGCTTGGGGCTATTTTCCATGGATGGAATAATTGTAAAATACAATACAGTAATTGAATTTATGGACTATGTCAAACCGTGTTACAATTATAACGATTGGATGTGGTTGGTCTGATACATGCAAAGTATGCAGAGATATGCACTCGCCACAAATTATATACCACTAATAAACAAGGATAAAAATAAGGGAGCCACTGTCTATATTGATGGAAGGCCTAAAGCTTTTGGCAATACCACAGGGTTTATAAACAACACACGACCCAGGACAACAAACAAACAACTGAATTGCATATATGAGGGATGTGAAGAGAATCGGGTAGTCTTCTACCCAATAAAAAAGATATCTCCCAGGGAAGAGTTATTAGTGGATTACCATTTGAATCAAATAGAAACATTGACTAATAGTGTGCAGGTTCTTATGCAACACCTCTTTAAGAAATCTCTACTTACTGCATTATATTTTTGTATTATCTTTAACATTGTTGTAAATATTATCTTTAACATTGTTTTTTTGTTATCATTAACAATTTTTTAAATATTTGGGGGTTCTAATTATATTATAATGTGGAAAGATGATCGTGGAAAAGGGCCAACTGCATAATATGTAAATTATTATCAATTTTCACTTTCATTTTACGTTATTTTTATTATTTTATTATATAATTTTATTGAAATAACATTGTTTTCGTTGAAATTATATGTAGTCTGCAGGCCATGTTGATCATGATTTGGACGATGAGGAGGGGTTTTATTCATCCATTGATCTGATGGTATTAATAAACAAAAAATCATTAAAGCGAACAAGGAACTTGCTAGCTTCTTAGATCGTCTAGATCAAACTCCCAACGTCAAAGCAAAGATCAAGCTCCTTATGTCACAACTTAACACATATAAGATAATAACCATAATTTAAAGTGCTTTTTTTAATGTACTCATATGTTCAATTATGATACTTTGTTCTTTAACTTTTACATTATCTCACAAAAAGACAATTTTTTTTATAAAGTCATTTTTGGAGCCTGTTCAGCCCGGTGTTGGTAGTAGTGGCGCTACATAGACACTATAGAGTCCTGATGAGAGCGGTCATACAAATACTAGAGTACTATTTACTTCTCCATCTTCCACACCTAATTTAGATAGGAGCCATGACACACACCGCCAGACATCCACACCTCGATCAGAGTCTAGAGATGGTGGCAGAGATGAGGCTCATGGTGATGTGGTTGACATGGTTGCATTTCAGGGAGCTAGTTGTGTGACAAGAACGGGGACCCTTCCGTACACATTTTTGGTCGACAATAATGGACTTCCATTAAAACAATCAAGACTCCCAGGTAGTTTTAATTCATATTTTAATCGTTTAATGTTGTCCTTATCATACAGAAATCATCTAGATTATTAATTTTAAATTAATGATCATATGTTTTTGTGTGTAGGAAACGACCTTTTTTATAGGCACCTAGAGAGCAAGGCCTTGATGATTTTTGGGGAAACCTTACGCGTGAGGTGGAATTGCCAGAATTCCAACCTCAAAAAGGAACTTATGGATTATCTTGAACGCCTCTTTGGAGTAGACACGTTCAATTAAAAAACGGTCACCTCTGCAGCGGGTGAATATTTAAAATATACATGGGATGCTTATAGACGAACATTGGCAGGAAATCCTAGGTATGAGCATCATCCCTCAATTCTAGAGAAAGAGTGGAAGGCAATCATTGATGATGCAAAAGAGAAAATTTTGAAAAAATCAGGAGAACAAATAACTGGTACACCAAGGTAAATTACAATATTTTGATTTCAATACCAGTTTTATTTTTCTTTGGATCTAAATAAAAGTGTGGTTATATATAACATACTTGAAAATTTTGATGATAGGTTGTCTGACACTTCGAAGGCAACCAAAGAAAGGATTTTCAAACATGGCCAACACAAGCTAGGTCAGGGTGGCTACTCGAGGTTACAGTCATGAATCGTAAGTACCCAAACATATTAAGAATATTATTTGTATGACCTTACAACTTTCAGTTAATTGTAACCAAAAACATTAAAAAACCATACCCTTATGTAATGCAGGGCGACGACTTCAGAACTGAAACCACGGAGGAAGACCTCCAACTTGGTTACAAATATGGTTATAAAGTCGTGGTTGATCGTAGGAAAAGAATGGGGCATACCCCAAGATCCAATTTGCGGGATAAGGTAAATAAAAATCAGTCCACATTAACCTTTCATTATGTATAAAATACGTAAATGTTTGATATCGTCCATAATTTAATGTCTTACTTTGTTTTAATCAGGGGAGAAGCACTATCAATGAAACCATTAGTACTAGACAATAGAGCGTTGATAGTGAAACACATCCAGAAGATCATGGTGCTCCCCATCAGCCCCATCCCATTGAGGTGCATCCCCAAGATGTTCATGTGACTGAGGCCCATGACGGTAAAATTTCTATATATTAATCATATACTTAATAATTTTGTACTTATAAATTTTGGTGTTTCAATGGCAGAGAATTTCATAGTTGATCCTCCTCGACTTGAATATCAGGTGAACAGGTCGACATCCATTCCAACGGTGCTGACTAGAGGACCAGGTAAATAATTACATTGCAGAGTTTTTTTTTAATATTAATGAACTACTTCAATGATATTTAAGAATTCGCCATATAAATTTAATATTTTTTATTTTTGTAGGTGATGGCCCCTCACGGCAGCATCCACGTCATGGGTATGAGACTAGATGTGCTCGACGTGAAAGGACTGAAACAACATCAGTTGTTGAAGATCACCCAGTAAACGAAAACATGGAGACAGATGAATTACTTAAGACCTGGAAAGCACAAAAGAAGACTAAAAGAAATTCATGATGGCATGTAATAATTTTATAAGACAGTAAGATGTACATTATATAGCTAAACATGTGATGATGCATATAATGCATTGACATTATGGGTACTTTTTCATTTGATAATATACACAAGCCTATTTCTATGGCTTGTATATATCTGTGAATGTAATTTTGTTATACACTTAATGATAATTTTATCTTCTCGTATAGGACTTGGTGTCTACTTAGTGTCTACAATCTTATAAGACATGTGCATCATCTCAATCTTCATGTCTACAATATGTGGAGGATTATTCAAGGTTTCAAGACTTTCTTCATATTTTCCGACTTTAATCTTCTCATAGTGATGTTAATCCATATAGAGGTTCATGATATAAACACTCATTGTTATAATGTTGACATAAATTCAAATCTTCACTTTTTCAATTAGAGGGCACAATAATGGCAACAATGAGAGAGTTTTGACCATATGTCAACTAATTTGTCCCTTTAAAAAACCTTCATTGATGTGCAAGGGAGCATTGTGTCTATGAGAAAAGACCCAGTTTATCCCCCACATATATTCAATAAGGTGTGTGGGATAAACACACCCTCAAAACAAACAAACAAAAATCACTCCAAGTGAAGTTGTTGCATAACTCCAAACCATCTGCATCATTGGAGTTTCCTTCACAATATTTTGTCCTCGATGATATTACAAGAAAATTCAATGGGTTGACCCAGTTTTGTGTTTACATTGTCCCTATTGACCTTTGGATGGAGAAATTTTGTGGAGAGGTGAGTCAACCTTGGTATAGTTTGGGATTTCTACTTCATATATATTACCTTACCTAGGTTCCATACTTGAGAGTGAGTTACATTATTCTTTATACCCACTTGATGCTTGGCATATCTGTTTTTTGGATGATGACCAAACATAAGGGAAGGTTTCCATATGTTGGTAAGCTCCTTGAATGGTTTATTTGTATATTTTATTTCACCTAGCAGGCACATCCCTTAGATATCCAATAGAGTAGGCATGAATATGATCTTTGAGCAGTAGTTAGAATGATTTTTTTCCTTCCATTCATGTTTTCCTTTCTTTTGTCTGTTTACTTTCATGCATTGCCTAATTTTATTGATGCATTTGATTTTCCTTAGAATAATTTCTTACACGTTTTTTCCTGCTTTACTTTCATGTTTATATTTGGTGAAGTTTTTTCATTTGTGCCAAGTATTTTTTATTTCTAACTAGGGTGGTAGATTCACCCAAAATTGTTTTTTGTTTTCCAATTTATATGGTGTGTAGGTCATAGTTCTACATATATTATAGAGTTCTCATACATTCTCACACAGAATGCATGTCCGTGAGTAGGATCTAGTTGTTACCCCATGAGGGGTGACACATTTTTGGATATGCTAGAAAGGGTTTCAAGTTGTTGCTTGCATGATGTGTCATGCTCATATTCCCTAGATCTAGATAGAGTTCTTCTTGATCTCCACCAAAACATGATCGTGCTAGCTCAACTATGGTGTAGCTCACTTTCATGCCAACTCCCCAGATGATAGATGCATTGTTGTACGGTATGGCATGGTTCTTATTTTCTTCATTTGACATTCCATGTATCAATACTTATTTGGAAACAATGATGTAACTTATTATCTCATCATAAAGTGGTAAACACCTAATGATTTCCTAGTAGCATTTCATAACATTACATGGTTTTATGACTTTCCTTGTAGTACCTTGGGGAACATGCTTTATGTTAGAAGTGTGTCATCTCTTGGATTAACCTATACCATTGGGTTCTTAGGATATATATAATTATCCATATCCAAACCATGCTAATCATTTTCCAACTCCCGAGTGTTATTCATTCCATCCATATCAAAAATTGCTTCTTGGTCATGTATGATTTCTCAAAGGTCAAAAGGAAAGGTCAAATTGATAAAGCCTGATTCAATAATCCAATAAGGAAAAGAGGTGAAGAGATAAAGTCAAAATGGAAATATAAATCTTTAGCAATGCTCCCTCAATATGAGGCCAATGCCCCTAGTCTCTAGTTTGTCTATGAATGTATAAATAAAAGGAACTTGTTCGATAAAACAAACATTAAAAAAAACAATTCTTAAAGGGGTAGTAAGAAATAATGCTAAGGATGGTAACTCAATGTTAATCTATCTCTAGAAGGATATTATATGTAAAACTCCTAGCTAAATAAAGGTGGATGAATAAATAAATGATTGATAAGACTTGTGCATGTCTAAGACATTGAGGGTCATCACGTGAACTCATTCCCCATTCCCTTTCATCATTATTAATTATGTTTTCCTATCTTTCACCTAGGTGCTTAGGAAATATGTGTTGTCTTAGGACTTGATGCATGTATAAGGGTCAATATTTCTCCCCTTGGTGAGACTTGGGAAAATATTAAAAGAACCCCCTTTTTTATGTTGTGCTAAGAGATGTTACCAGGTGCTACCAATTAATGGCTTGCTAAGAGGCTAGACCCATCACTTCAAGTGGGTATTGTGCATTGGGATACATGTGTTATGCCTCAATATCCATGACATTGCATTGGGATCGATGATGCTACATTTGGATCCATGTAATCATATATGATCATATCTACATACATTGGGGTCCATACCATTTTCCTTGGGATTCATGTCACCACATTGGGATCCATGGCAGTGCATCGATCCATGAGAGGGATGCCATGTCGCCACACATGCCACATGGACCACTCAAATTCATTCTCCCTTATCAATTGGACGTTTCATTCACACTTATGCATTATTTATCTCTCCTTGGACCACACATGGGAGTTATTAATGCCTTGGAGGAGTTAGTCACAAATTATGGAGGTGGTTATAGGTTGTTATTTGGACCTTGTGATGATGTGGCATGTTTTATTTTTATCTACTTGAGAAGAGCCCACCTAGAGGAGGCCACACATGCCATTTATATTGACCTTTTTACTTCGATGGCTCACACATGTGAGAGGTAATGTCATCTTTTTGAGTTCGTTATTCCAGACTTGGACATTTCCATCATTTGAGGGAGTTGGTCACCGGAGGATCTTTGGGAGTATTTGGACAATGTTGACTCAATCATTCACCCTCTCATGGATAAATTTCACCTTTATTGAGGAGTGCACCTAATTTAGTCTCTCCCTATAGCCCACACTTGTGGCATTTATTATTATATTTGGACCATTATTTAGGTTCATTTGGCTCTTGGAGGGTTTTGAGGGATTTGTTAGATGATTTGTTATATTTTCCCATGGACTGGGTTAATGGTTTTGACCTCATAGTGTTGAGCTAGCACCTTGTGTTGTATTGTATTTGAGGAGGCTCTTCACCTATAAAAGGAAGAGTCCTCCATCATTTAAAACCATTGTATATTAATGAGAAACTTGGCTTAATATTTGTTTGAAAATCTATTTCTTTTCTTTGTTAATGTTTAGTCATTTTCAAGGTTTGTATAAGAACTTTTAAAGGCTTTTTTGGAATAAAAAGGCTGCTAGAAGGCCAAAGAATTAAGGGTTAAATGCTCCACTTGGGAGGGTTCTCAAGGTAAGTTATCTAACCTTATCCCTTTGATCATTGAAGTTATTGTTCATGCATTAAGGTAGTACGTCTGATGGCTCTATACTTTTGCTTGGTCAACCTTTCAGTTCACCTTGATAGTACTAGGAAAGGTTTTCATAATGTGTTATCCTCAATCTAGATTGCATTGAGCCTCATTGACTTATATTAGTTCAAATCATTCTAACTAGTTCTCAAAGAAACATCTATATGTTTATCACAAGAGGGTTTGAAAATCATTTTTAATTTAAGTAGAAATTGATCACTTTTACGGATGCCCTAATGCATACTTTTCTTGGAATGGTTGAAATCAATACAACATAACTAGGGTTGAAAATAACATTTATTGCAACATTTTGAAGGAGTGTTGTTCTAGGTTATTATAAACTATCATTGGATGCATTGGAAGGTCCAACAACCTCATTCAAAGTGAAATCATTGTATGTTCTTTATTGTTGTTCTGGGATTTTTCTAGTATTCCTTTTTCTGCAGAGATTTATTGTTGTGCGGGGCTATTTGTAACCCTCCTCTTTTTCCAATGTTTTGAGGATTTCATTATATTCATTTACATAGGTGTCCAAACGACTTTGAAGAGAGATAAATTACCTAGTTTCAAGCCTTGACATTACCTCTTATGTGTTATCCAAAACTCTATCTAGGATTAAAGTGTTGATGTCAAGGCTTGAAAGTGTTGATGTCAAGGCTTGAAAAGCTTGTGGAATCCACTGTCAATGGTGATTAAAGTGTTGATGTCTTGCAATTTTTTTATGACACCTTGTTTTCCACATCTCAAAGAAGCCAAAATATGTTAAGGAATTCCAAAGGACCTTGTAATTAGTTCAAGTGTTGCCTCCTTTCACTATTGTATGAAGGTTTGTTAACCATATTTTGTTGTTATGTTTTCATGTCTTTTGGCTTGGTTGGTTGACCACGATACATTCCTACCCTAACCACCCCAAACAATGCAACATTTATATTGTTTGCTAGTTGAGAGGGTCGATTCATGCTACAATCATGGTTCCAAAGAATTGATCTATATTGTATGATGAGAAACAGATTAATTTCATAATGTTGATGAATGAATGATAAGTTTGGTTAATGATATAATTTTTGTGCCTTGACATATAATAATGAAATTTTCTAATCTAGTAGCATTGTATTTCTTCTAAAGTTATTACATTGAGCTCGTTGCCTTATTTTCTCTTTACAATAGTGACACTTCATGTGTTTCATGGAATATACTTATTGAATGGATGCAAAATTATATTGGTTATGAACTTGTTACAATGATGCTCTATTTCATTGCTATCATAAAGACCCAATTTCATGCTTAAATGTTTCATAAGTACTTGTTCATGCTTCACTTCTTGCACATATGAAATTTGCTAAATGTCGACTATCTTGTGAATGAATATGTACTTTTTACTTAGAAAGTTTCACCTTGAACATTGTATATTGCTTCATCACTAATTATGAGTAATGGTGCATTGGTGTGTTGTGTTTAATAAAGTAAGTGTTTTCCTTCCAAGCATTCATTGAGCATTTTATTCTCTTACTTTTATTGAAGCATCAGTTTAGAGAAGTCAACCCAAGTCAAACAAAGTCCTTGTCCTCACATGTCTAGAAATGCAATGATAGGACTTAGTATTATCCCTCCTTATGTTAGAAACCATGGCCTTGCCCAACTAGATTCCCACAAGCTTTGGACTTAGAATGTTATTTCTAAATATTCCCAATAAATGGAATGGCCCTTCATTTTAAATATTCCCACAAGATTTGGAATGTGGATAATATCTAAATATTAATAAAACCAACTGTGATGAAAATCCATGAATTTATCTAGAGACAAACCTTCTTAGGGAGCCATAAAAATCGTAAAAATTATGAGTAGAATAGAGAAGCCTTTATTTTTCAATGCCTCTCGTGATTAGCTTAGTCAACCTTACAACTTATATGTTTAGTAAAGATCACACATATAAATATATTTGATATGTATATTTTATCTATTTTAATAACATATCCATATCAAATATATATTGTTACATATATATCTTTTGGTTGACTCATTGAATTTCTCCTATGCCAAACATTCATCAAAATATGTTATTTTCACTATGTTAAGGGATTCTACAACTAGAACTTGTCTTTATTGGACAAGACATCTTCTCTAGATGTCTTAGTATAACCATAAAAACCCCAATTTAATGGATCATTCTTCCTCCTAGGTTAATGCCCCCTTCAATGTGAAAATAAGACCTTTAGATAATTCTTTCAACAAAAGGCATTCTCTATTCTAGCATACTTGAATTTTTTAATATAGATGATGGCCTATTGAGATGAAATGATATAATAACTATAAATATATGAGGGTAACTCTTGATTGGATGTGACACTCCATATTTGTACTCTTGACATTTATTGGATGTGACACTCATGAACCCCATGCCCAAAAGTCTTTCCCCCATCCGTATCATATTCTCTGCATGTCTTAGAGAGGGGTTCACTTGGGAAACACTCCTTGACTTGAGGAATGATCTACCCAATAGGTCACCTTGTCAACCCTCCCATACCTAAACTTGGCAAATTTTATAGGGTCTTTGAGAACTTGTTTAGTTTGATGAGGTGGTTTTTGATGCACATGCCTAGATGGATATTTTATTGACTTGATTTACTTATCATGATGCATTTGACTTGAGATCCTTGGAGGGCATATTCATTGTCTTTGCAGGACCTTGCTTGGTGCACAGATTTGGAAGAACAAGCTTATCTTGGGCTTCCTTGGGGCTTGAATCCCATAGGTTGGATACCATGGCCCACACATCGGATGATGATGGTATCCTTTGGAGGCTTGAGATACACCTTGGAGGATCAATCCTATCCCATTACCAATCCAACGTTTTTCTCTTGAGGCAAAAATGTCACACTTGAGGAGCTTGACGTCATCCTAGGGCTAGGACTTTGGTAGTGGAGGTTTTGATGATGGACACTTGGAACGTTTTGATGGGAGAAGCCTTGGATTGAAGGAGGAAAACCTAGAACATGATAGGGAGGCCCCATAAGTCCGAACGAATTCCATTTTCTACTCCAACTACTTGCAAAAAGTGTCAAAACGTCACCCTTTAGAGGGTTGACATCATCTTAGGGTTTCTTATGTGCATTTTTTTATAATTAAATTTGAATTTAGTTTTTAAAGGGGGGAAACTAAGGGAAATATTTCCCTTGTTTTATGGTTTACCCTTCTTAAGTGGACAAACATTATCTTAGAGGATTTGTATAAAAAGATATCAAACTCTTTCATTTTTATCATAGCATTCTCACTTGGAGAGAGATTCCTTGGCTGAAATTTGCACCCTATTTGGGAAATTTTATCTATCTCTCTTGATATTATGTCTTGTAATGGTTTTATTTGGCTATTGGATGAATAAGTAAGGCACTATCTTTCTTGGAGACTATTTCTTGCTTTTATGGTGGATTTTTCTTGGTTAAAAGGAGTTTATCTTGTTAATGCTTGGACTAGGTAAGGAATCTCTCTTATTGTTGCTTATTTTCTTAGTTGCAAGGTTAATGTTCTAAGATTTTGGGGAGTATAAGGGAATACAACCCCACTAATACCATCATATTTGTCTTGGAATAATTTTTTGCATAAAGGAATACTAGGAGTAAAAGGGTTTACACCCTCCTAGGGTTTTCTTAGCTAGTCTTGCTTGCCTTGGGGAGTAAAAGGGATTACACCCCCAAGGAAGTAGCAAAACTATCTCTTTCATTTTAAAGACTCCATAACCTAATAGTTAAAGGCACTAATAACTTGCATTGGAGAAATAAAATCATTGCATTGGGATACGTAGAATCACGAGATACTGAAATTGTTTAAATTGGAATCTTTTCTACATGATTAAGGCTTGTCAAGGCCACTAGGGCATCTTGATTCTCCAAGGTTTTATTGCTTCTGTAATTTAAGCTACATCCATTAGGGCTACAGCAAACAACTTCATAACTTGTAAATTTTCTCATGTTCTAACCGTCAAATTTTGCTAGAAAGTTGCCAAGTTAATCTACTAATTATTGTGCTTCTTATAGGGTGGTTTACTTGCAAGTTTCAATGGTTGGAATTTTTTGATGTAGAATTTGTTTGCTACATACATAAGGCTGATATAATATCTCTTCAATACTTGTTTCTAACATCTGTTTATTGTTGCTAAAGTCTTGTACTATCATACTTGAATTATACTAGTAATTTCTAGTTGATCTCTTGCATATTTAATTGGACTTTTAGTTACTTGTTTAGAAGCTCTCTTTATTGTTTCATTGCTGATTTATATCATTACATACTGCTGCTAATTAGGAAATCAAGATTCACTTGCTTTTCCATTGGATTATTGAGCTTGTATCTCGTCTTTTCTTGTGTCTTGGGCAGGTATAATCATCTTCCGTGGGTACTCAAGCTTTTGGAAACCATTGACCACTTTCGAGACTCTTTTCCAAGCCATTCTCCACTTAGTCCTTTGACCTATAGGGGTATCACTTCCATAGTTTCACTTTCCATCACATTTCCCCTAGTGTCACCCAAGATTCCCCCTTGTGTTGGATTTGTCATTCACTAAAGTGAGGGGAGGGTTTATCTGAGGTGACAGTGGATAGACGCTCCCACTATTATCGCCATATTGTGGATTGGGTTGGTATTTCCCCAACCTACAATTTGTGTGATAATAATACTTTGATAAGATATTTTCTTGATGATATTATACCAAAGGCTAAAGAAATTCTCCTACAATATGTTCATGTCTTTAAAGGGAAATTGAGTCTCATTTTAAGAGACAAATATGGCAAGCACCATATTGGAAAATCAAGAATGGGCATCCAAGATTGAAACCAACTAATTGTACCCAATATCAATACTTGCGCTAAGGAAATAAATAAAGTAAAATCAACATTGTTAGAACAAAATTTGGACCAAACAACCATCCAAATAAAGCAAACTCAAGAGGCCCTTTTGAACAAAGTTGATGTGCTATAGAAGGATCAAGTATATGATCATCTTCACAATCAAGAGTTGAATGACATTAATTCTCTAGAATATATGAATTTATTTGAAGAAGAAGGTTCAATGTATGTTGTACCTTCACAAACAATTCTCACTATTACTAAAGAACAATGGGAGCTTGAGAATGATAGGGTTGCTAGGATGGACAAATTAGAAATCTTGAATGTTATGGATGAAGAATCTAGGGATAAGCTTAGGAATAAATGTTGTTTACAATAAGATAAGGATTCTCAACCTAGGCCATACAAAATAGGTGCTAACCCTACTCCCTCTCTAACATTTCATAAAGATGATTAAAACATAGAGTTGGATATTGACTTGACTAAAATCAATGTTCTTATTCCTCTCATAGAATTCACTAATATTCCTTGAAAAAAGACTAAGTTAAAAAAATTATTTTAAGGTCTTCCAGATGAACCTGAAGAACCTCTCGTAATCCTTCAAACCATGAATTATGAAAAGAAGAATGTAGATCATGCACCTTTCTTCATTACCTTAATGGTAAATAACCTCCTTCTTCACAATTTAATGCTTGATTATGGTGCTTCTACTAATGTTATGGCTCTGAAAGTTATGAATTATCTTGGTATAAAAATCACAAGGCCCTACAAGAATGTATGTGGGATCTATTCAAGAGTTATTCATGTTTTTGGTCTTATTAAGGATCTCAAGGTTAGCTTAACTACTTACCCAGATATATCCCTCTTAATGGATGGTGTGGTTATAGATGTTCCTAATGCTTGGGGGGTGTTATTGTCTAGTAAGTGACCTGCAACCTTGGGTGGTAGTCTTGAAATGCACTGGTGTAACATACCCACTACCCAGGTACCTCAAGAATTCATTTTTTTAGGTGAATTTAGAAATATGATAATGTTCTTTAGAAATCAAGAAGCGTGCATGCCAAACAAGAAATCATGAAATTATCAAGAAATGATATAATATGAAAATGGAATTTCTCATGAACATGCATAGCATTAAAAATATAGACAACCACATATAAACACAATGGAAATATAAAATGTGAATAGAGAACATAAACTTATCTTTAAAATATAATTTCACCAACTGGTTGCAGATGTCGAAAGTTCCACCCAAAATTAGGCTTTGTCACACTTAAATCATATAAAACAAGCCACCCTCGAGCCAAGGCTATGAATCAACAAGGATGGGTGCCTAGTTCAACTCTAAAACTCACACCAATCAGACATAAAGCTCTCACAATTTACTCAACCACACATCAAATCCTATTTTTTCATCTCTCTTTCCCATTCATCCTACACAACCTAAAGAAATGAACCCCCTTCTCTGCAATGCAGTTCCTCGAGTTGATCCACCTCTTTCTAGGGATCCAATGCTACTGGTCACAAAATACCAATGATGGAAACTCCAAGGATTCTCAATTTTTTACAGTTCTTTCACAAATGACATCATTCTCATGCACAAAGACATCAATTTCTTGTTGGAATAACCAATAGTTACCTACATCCAACTAGCAATGAGTTTCTCTCTATCCAACAATTCATTCCCATAACAAAACCAAGAACAAGAGCAAGCAAAAATGAATGATGAATGAAGTGAAACAAACACAATAATTGAGGAACCCCCCAACAACCAAAAACATGGTTTATATAATTACATGCAATAATTCACCATGTGGCCTCTCTAGTAAGCTCATGTAACCACTTTTCCAAACTAAATCCAAGATGAGTGAATAAAATATAATAAAAAATGTATCCCTTTTATCCCCCTCTCTCATGGAATCATAGCCCCCTATAACTCTGTCCTTATCCATCTTACAGCTAGCGATGCATTTTTTTTATTATATTCAAAGTATTACAATGTTAGGCTCTTCGGCCTTTCAAATTTACAAGCACTCTGGCCTTTCGTCAAATAAAAAAAATACATTATTAATCTAAGGACTCAAAACTGAGGTATTATATTCCTCTCCCCCTTATTTTTTCATTGTCCTCAGTGCATATCACCATGTAGGTGTACATATATATACATATTTTTTGTCAAAAATTAAAAAACAACTATGGGTATTCCTCTCGCATTATATATTCCAACTCCAATGTCACTTATTTAGGGTTGTAGCATGCCCACTGGACCTTCACCTGCCCTATGGCTTTGTTCCAAAACACCATGACTTTCTTGTCTAGTATATTTATTGGTTACACCTATAAATCTCCTTTTGGATCCACCTAAATCAAATCCCACCCAATGACATGGTTAGGATCATGCACATATTTATTCAACAAATATACATGAAAAACATCATGCACATTCATGGAAGTAGTAAATGGAAGCATGTGTGAAATTTGCCCTATTTTGTTCAATATCTCAAATGGACCACAAAATCTGGCTACTAGCTTAGTACAATTGTCCAACTTCAGTGAGCTCTCCTTAGGCTTCACTTTCAAAAATACATGCTCCCCCACTTTAAATTCTATGGTTGTCATGCTCTTATATTTATAACTCATTTTCCTATATTTTTTTTCTTTCAAATTTTGTTTGATTTTAACCATCTTTTGTTCCATCTCCTTGAGAAATTCTGGACCAAGTACTACTTTGTCTGCGAGGTTGTCCCAACTCACTAGAGTATTGCATTTTCTATCATATAGAGCTTCAAATGAGCTCATATTTAATGAAGATTGATACCCATTGTTGTAGGAAAACTCAAACAAATGGAAATATTATTCCCACTTATATGGCTTCTCTGTCACATACATTCTTAACATGTCTCCAATCACTTGGTTTACTCTCTCTATTTCCCTGTTACTCCCCAAGCTAGGGGTAAATAAGGAGATGATGTCTTGAGGCCCATAGGTTGAAAACATGGAGTGTCAAGTGCCAAATGACCAATTGAGCCCACATTGATCAAACATATCCCTTACTCTCTACCACACATCACCATTCAACGACAATAGTATAACAGTGTCCACGACACCAACTTGGCCCTGAGAGGACATCAGGTCTTGCTTCATGAGGTAACAATTTTGGTCTCATGTAAGTGTAACTTTAATAATTGAATCATTTGAGCATGTTGCAAAGAGTCATTTCTTTATAATGAAAACTTTTTCTTGGAAATTGCACCTTTTGCCTCATTTCACCTTGGTGGTTGACATGGTTTTCTAGTAAGTTAGTCACCCTCGAGAAAAGGGTTACTACTGGGGGGGTCTCCTTGAAAGTTCATCGTACCATTCTCGCACATACTTGCCACTTTCCACACCTCTTCCCTTTCATCTCCTCATCTTTTGGGATTTTGGGCTTATTGACCCCAAGAAGGGTTTGTACCTCATTTCATGGGAAGAGGGGACTAAAGGCCCATAGGTGTTATAGATGGAAAAAGTTAAAATCCTTGAATTATCCTTCTATATATGCAGCCTGAAGTCTTGAGAGAAATGAAATGCTTCTCCATAAAAATCAAGTACCTTTTAACAAATAACTAATAAATGTCTTTCTTGATGGAGGAATGCATTTGTGGTGTTTTTTACTTTCCTTGCATATGGAAGTCAATGTTTTATAACTTCAAGTGGCATTGTGGTGCTCTTTAGTTTCCATTGAACATAGAACTAAATTTTTGGACCATAATAAATTAATGGAAATAAGGGCTTGGAAAAATGTTGCATTGCAAACGAAGGATGAAACACACCCTCCACATGAATAGCATGTGTAACGACCCCTTCGTTACGTCTATGAATAGCGAAGTTCGATAGGAAATTTTTTTTTCTTTTCAACAAATAAAAATTAACAACATCACCTAAATCATATCAATGCCAGAAACACATGACATCATAACTAAGGTGACACATGATCAGAATCTAAACAAACTCTACAATATCATTGCGGAACGAAATTGCAAACCATAATGCCAATCAATCTCATCATATTATCACCAATAACAATAATTTGCCGAATATAAAACTGCTTTCTACTTCACCATTAAAATCATACCGTTGCCACTC